>CAEFZX010024453.1:9363-65708 GCA_903066825.1 Alfaro cultratus
AGCTAATGCTAAAGAGCTACAACAACAAGGTATTTAGTGGAAGCTAATGCTAAAGAGCTACAACAACAAGGTATTTAGTGGTAGCTAATGCTAAAGAGCTACAACAACAAGGTATTTAGTGGAAGCTAATGCTAAAGAGCTACAACAACAAGGTATTTAGTGGTAGCTAATGTAAAAATGTAGCTGTGTAAATCTCAGCTATCTGCTCGGTTTATCAATAATTCACCAATATTCTCCGACATCTTCGGAGATGTTTGCTCCCACCGAATTAACAATTTGTTTGTGCTGCAGTCATTTTGAACATATTAATAAATGTTTCTAGAGGTCATCAGAGGTCAACCTGATCTACTCAGCTGGTTTGTGCTGCTTTTGTTTTGAAGATAGTAATGATGACCTCTGGAAACTTTTTTACTCATGTCTCTAAAATGAAAACGTTTGCTGCAGCAGTGTGGTTGTGCTCGGGGAGGAAGCGATGAGGCGTTTTGTCTCACGGGAATCCATGATGGCCTTCCACCTGCTGCTCCACTGGCTCAGCTGCTGGCCGTACTGCTTCTCCAGCTTGGCTCGCTCCAGGAAGCAGGCCGTGACGTCGTTACAGGCCTGGAAGGATTGCTCCGTTCTCTGCACCGTGCGCGCGTAGTTCCCAGGCTGGGTGGAAACAGAAGCGCCGCAGAGATTCATTTTACGAGTTGGAATTGAGAATCGATCAGAAACTGATCAATAATATCGTTAAATAATCGTCACCATCCAGAAGCTCTGCTTCTTGGGATCCTCCAGCGGTTCCTTCGGTTGGCTCGCCATGTCTAGGAACAAAGTAAACCTCTGTTTATGTCAGGGGTGTCCAACACGAGGCTCGGGGGCCAACTGTGGCCCTTGGAGGGATTTCTGTGCGGCCCCCTAACTGCAATTCAAGAGGGATCCAAATTTGTCCCGTCTGTCAGAGCTAAAGATGCAAAGTTCAGTAACGCTTTATTAGAAGAGCTGAGCAGAAGACTGACAACATGAAGGAGACTTTAGAAAAGTTCAGGATTATTTTCATGGAGCTTCATTCACTAAATAATGACACTTTTAATGCAAAGTTGCATTAAAAGTGTCATTACCTCCATGATGACACTTCATGACAGCAAACATTTATAAAGTCTACAAAACTTTTTATTTTTAATCAGAGTAAAATTATCACCAACATAATTTTCTTACAATAATAAATGTTTTTAACGAAGTGTTTATAATCAGTAGAACATGTTTATCCAGAGACTTTTACTGAAAATCTGACTTTACTGAAGCTAAATCAGTTTTCATTTATTAAACTGCGTTAAATACAGGAATTGTTCTGAAACAAATCCTTTTCTTATGGGTGAAAATAAATGTGTTCAATTGAAAACCAGATGTTTTTCTTTTAATACGTGCAAAATCGTTTTCATGTTTTGTATCTATGATGAATATCAACTCTTTCCTACAAAAAACAAAATGACTATTGACTATCTAATTGGCTTGATTTGAGTGATTTTGGGGTTTTTAGAGACTGAAAGTTTAGGAGAAAATAAAATATGTGAAATGAGGAACTTTAGTCTCTTTTAGAAAAGAAGAGCAGAAAGTTTCAGCCTGAAAGGTCAGGGCTGAAAGGTCAGGGCTGAAAGGTCAGGGCTGAAAGGTCAGGGCTGAAAGGTCAGGGCTGAAAGGTCAGGCCGTGGTGACCCTTGTGTCTGCCTGACTGCAGCCATCCGGGTCCAGAATGACATCATATTTGCTCCGTCACTTTAAATTTGACTTTAATTTTCTCCTCCTCACTTTAAATGCAACAATATAAACTTAGAGCTCCTCATATTTAATATTTGTTCTTGTTTTTGTTGTGACTGTGAGGAAACAGTTTTTTTTCTCTGCAGGTGAAGTTGGATTCATTAATGCATTCAGTCTCTTCTTCTCTCATCGTTTCAGTCAAACAGCTGAAATAACAGCACAGATTTTCACAGCCAACGTGTTTAAACAATCAGGAGAGGAACTCAAAGAACCGAGAGGCAGGACATAAAAATACAGCATTTCATATCAAAGCTGCTCGCTTTTCCTTCCCACAACTAAAACAGGAATATGAGAGCAGCTTTTATGGCCACATTAAAGAACAGCTCAACATAAACAGACTGGACACCTGTCTGCCAACAGGTGGCGCTGTACAGACGGCAGCATGGACACAAACAGATGCAGTAATCTGGTTTATTCACTAACTGGATTCTGTGGCTGCAATCTGACAGCTTCAAATGTCTTAAATTACTTTTTTGAAAAGGATGTCAATTTTTAAGAAAGGAAGTTGACATTAAATTTTCTTTTTTTTTTCTCTCGCTAGACTTTTCTGTCAGGCAAATGTTTGAGTCGCACACAAACTGCTAAATGTTTCAGGCTACCAGTAACTCACTGCTAACATTGCTAACTAGCTAGTTTTTTGTGTCTATCACAGCTTAGTGCAAATTAATCTCCAGCTGAATGGACATTTCCTTGGAAATACGAGTCTTACGTTTTATTCATAATGCCTTAAAAAGTCTTAAATTTGAGTTGAAACCTGCAGAAGCAACTTTTTCCTTGTAATGTTTTCTTGTTAGCCAGATCATAAAACTCAAACAATAAAACTGAACTGAAAAACTGAACAGCAGTGAAGAATAAAAACTGTGTGCAGGTCCAGTCAGTGAGTCAGTCCAAACCTGGTTTTCCATGACTGCTTTGATCCGCCAGCCATGTTTACTGTACAACAGAAACACCCCATCCCCTCCACACACACACACACACACACACACACAGACACACACACACACACCCGCCAGGCTGAGGGGGGCGGCGCTGGAATCCAGCGTGTCGGGATCGGCCTGCAGGAATAGAACAGCTGCTCCAGCATTTCTTCCTGCAGCCTTCCCAAAATAAACGGCAGGGAAAGGTCACGGTTCTGTTCGCTCTGCCTAACACAAGGCCCGGCCCGGCCCGGCCCGGCCCGGCTCGGCCCGGCCCGGCCCAGCCCAGCCCAGCCCAGGCCCGGCTCGGCCGCCTCTCAAGACAAACCTGAAAGTGGAAGAGTGGGAACGGAGACGCAGGCCGAAACACGCAGGGGACTTTCACGATCAGGCCTATTTCTGTTTGTTGACGCATCGCAGCCAAGATGTCTTCCAAAAAACCTGATATCTGTAGATTAAACTCATATATATATTTTAAACTCTGAAATTCCTCTGCTCCAAAAGTTGGACATTTGCAAGAAAAAAAATTTGAAATTTTCAGATTAAACTCAGAAATGTGTTAGAATAAACATGAAAATGTTCAACTGTTGTAAGTCAGAAAACTTCCAAATGTCAAAAATGTTAAACTTTTGAAACTCTAGAAAGTTTTTTCTAGAAAATTTGAGACTAATCTCAACATTTCTGAGTTTTCTGGCTGAGATTTACTCCTTTTTTCTATCAACAGTGGCTCTATAGCGGCGCCTCATGAAGACCTTCAGCCCTCATCATGTTTCTATCAACAATCATTCATCAGTTTTCCTCCGAGTTGAAACAACATCACCTCTCAGTTCTAGAGAAAATCCCTCACAAGCCGAGTCGGGAAAAGCAGTGACAGCTGAGCAGTCATGCCTGAAGCAACCATCACTTACATGTCTCCCTGAATCACCAGTGATTACTCAAGTGACCACTTGCTTCTGTAGTTCAAGAGCTGCTCCATGTCTGCCTCGCCCTGACCCACTTTCCCCTCACCGCTTAAAGTCACACACACCCGGCTGCCGACCCGGAGCCGGGCGAGAGACGGTGAGAGGGAGGAATCACTTCCACACAACGCCACGTTGGGGAGGGAGAGAGAGAGAGAGGGAGAGAGGGAGAGGGGGAGAGAGAGAGAGGGGGAGAGAGGGGGAGAGAGAGAGAAAGAGAGAGAGAAAGAGAGAGAGGGAGGGAGAGAGAGAGAAAGAAAGAGAGAGAGGGAGAGAGAGGGAGAGGGAGAGAGAGGGGGGGGAGAGAGAAAGAGGGACAGAGAGAGAGAGAGAGAGGGGGAGAGAGAGAAAGAGAGAGAGAAAGAGAGAGAGGGAGGGAGGGAGAGAAAGAAAGAAAGAAAGAAAGAGAGAGCGAAAGAGAGAGAGGGAGGGAGAGAGAGAGCACTTTTTTTCTCAGATTTTCTAGAAAAAATTTTGAATTTGAAAAAAATTAAACATTTGCTAGAAAAAAAACTCAGAGATTTTCTAGAAGAAATGAGAAATTTCAGATTTCCAAAGGTCAAAAACTGGTTAGAAAAAAAAAATCTGAAATTTTGAGATTAACCTCAGAAATGTTCTAGAAAAAACTTGTTTTAAAAGTAAAAAAAAATCAAATTCTAAAATGTTCCAGTTTTTCTCTAGAAACCTTTGGAGCCTAATCTGAAAATGTGTGTTTTTGGTGGCGATGAACTGCCTCTCCTTCTAATGCTGGGTCAGACTCACCTCACCTGCTGCCGTCTGTCAGCTGCAGCTCCAAACTTCAACCCGTCGGGTTTTCCCTCATGTCCTCTTCTGTGATCTGCTGCTGCGGTTTGCCGTCAGGTTGTCCGGCTCCGGTCCGTTTCATCAGAAACGACAGCTGGAAGACGACCCCCGCCCCGTTCCTCCCTCTGTCCCTATCAATATGGTGCTAATGAGATGCCAGGCTTTTATTTTGACATGATCATGTCAGGGAGGCTCGCGGTCATATGATCTTATTAGCACACGTGTGTGAGGGGTTCCCATGTAGATCAGCTACAGTGTGACCTAAATAGTGCGGTGTGTTGCTAACGCTACATCCACATGTCATCTTTCAGAACAAACGTCAAAACTTTTAGACACTTCAGGTTTTTAACACCTGACAGTCCAGTCGACCCGGTTCTACTGGACCCAGAACTCCACCATCTGCTCCACCTCCAGCTGCTGTGGTTCTGAGTCCAACCAACCTGTTCCCCTCCTGGCCTGTGGGGGCGCTGCACCAAGAACCACTGAAGGAAACCACACAAAACCTCTGAAGACACTGAGAGCAACTTCCTTCTTCACCAGATGGAAACAAGATGGAGGATCAGATTTTAGTGTTGGAGGATTTCTCTTTAGTCTTTGGCTGAAGACCAGGAGACATTTCTGCTGCTAGCGCTAGGCTAGCAGGTTAGCTTTAGTTGTGTTTACCCAGAATGCCCTGCGCTGTAGTCCATTTTCTGCTTTTGGAGCATTCTCCGGTCCGCTTGGTGTTCACATTCAAAGCGAACTGATTTATGATTTTATTACACATTCAGACATTATCAAACGATCTGAACTTTTTTTGACAAACAGAGTGGAGTTGGATTAAAGTGACTAACATTACAAGGGCCATTTTCATTATTTCCTTTATTCTTAAATATTCAATTTATACTTAAAAGTATTATGAATTCTATATCTGGATTGTTTGTAGTTAAACCTTCAGGTTAAATGAGATCAAAGCTTTTTTTCTATTTGAGTTTATTAAACAATTTCAAGCCAAATTGATTAAGAATCAAATATTTTCAGCCAGAAGAACATTTCTCCTCAGGTCTGAGTGCCTGTAATGTTTTGGAGTCACTGTTTGTCATCAGCAGAGGAAAAGTTTCTGCAAGAAGAGAAATATCTGACAGTCCTCACTAAACATGCACTGGAAGGAAAAGTGATTAGTTATTACTCAAAGGCAGGTCCACAAATACCTCAGGAAGAAACACTGGGAAGAACAAAAGCCTTGAGCACAAGGTGGGAAGAGGGAAGGATATCCTGTCAGATCCTGACCCTCAGATTAACCAGCAAGAAGGAAAAGAGAAACTGCAACAGTGGATCAGCTAAACCAGTTTAGGTGAGCTAAAACTTTAGCTGCACTTAGTTCCGCTAATGCCAAAGCGCTACACCAACATGATATTTAGCAGAAGCTAATGCTAAGGAGCTACATTAAACGGAGTCGACACCCAAACACGGTCTAAGAATTTATATATATGTGAATTTTTACACGCATTTGTTTAATTAACACCACTAGTTGCCTGTTTATGTAAATACTGTATTATTGCCATTTCTCAATAAAGTTTAGTGAAAGAACAGGGAAAAGACGTGAGGACCGGAACCGGAACTGGTGCGTAAAGGTGTTCATCCACTTCAAAATAAGAGCGTGAATATAAACGTCTTAACTTCTTGAAAGATTCTTAAATGTTGAAAATCAAAACTTTTTCAACTCAAAGGTCAGAAAATAGCAACGTAAATTAGCAGGGAAAATTAACATAGGGCTAAGCGTTTCTAAAGCTAGCTAAATGCTAAACATAAAAATTAGCTCTGCTATTAGCGCATTAGCACCGATCATGTTCCTCAAACTTCACAAAGAAGCACTGCTTTGATCTGTCAGACGCAATTTTAATGAAAAGACTTTAGTTGTGGCATAAAAGGAAGAATTTAAGGAGTGCAAATACGTCTAAGAAAAAACAAACCATGTTGAATCTCAGATTTTCTTTTAAAGACAAACAAAAAATGACCTCAATGAGGATCCAGAGCACATCATGTCACCCAAACGAAGTGCCTTGGATGAAGTCATGGGAGACATTATTTGTTTCCTGGAAAGGGTTCTTCACATAGACAAGAAAGAAAGAAACAAAAACATGTTTCAGCTTCACCATCACACAGAAAAATATCTTCATTTGTGAGTTGGTTGCAAACAGTCATTCATCTACTTAATGCCTCACAGGCCAGTTTGAGCCGGCTGCACGCTCTCCAACAAGCCATTTCCTCGTCTTCCTGCCCACGAGCTCCAAACATTTACACCATTAACTCAGCAAACCGAAGGGAAAACAAGCCTGCAGCTGAGAGCGGCGCTGTCCTCCACCTCTGCTGCTGCCAAATGACTCCATTCAATCCAAACACCTCCAACCGCTTCGTTAGGGAGCAATGACGACAGAGCCGGGCTTTATTTCAGCTTTTATTTCAACACCTTAGTTGTATCTCTATCATATTATATACTGTATTTTATTCAAAACAAAATTTATATATATATATTCATATACCTTTTATCTCTGCATACTTATGCTCATACTGTATGTGGTCATGATGCATTTCACTAGGCCTAAAAATACTCTGGTGTTCATATGGTGTAAAGCTTTCTACACTACGGCTCAGTCCATATTCTGCTTTGGGCCTTAATACTGGAGTCACCGCAGTATAGAAAACATTTACAGAAAACCCAGAAATTAAACATAAAACGTCAAAGAATTTGTCCACACTATCTGGAAGACAGAGATTCTTAAAAATGTTTACATACCTAATATTATAATCTTCATTATACTATATTTTTATCATCTTTGCTGACATTATCGTCATTACATACAAAGCTATAAGTGATGTTTGCCCCACAGTTAAATGGCTGCACTGGCATCTTAAACTCACTGTGGCCGACAGGCGCAAATGTGCAGCAAATGGCAAAAAGCATCGCCAACACATGAATAATGCAAAACAAAGAAAAAAAACACATGCAACCCATTTATATATAGGCTATATATATATATATAGATAAATCACAATCTTGTTTTTCTCAGCTCTGAATCCAAACACCTTGTTCAGGAACTACATGTTAGGAAGACGCCTGTAAACGGTCACAGGAAGCCGACGAAGCCCTACAGGCTTGTTTTGAAGTAACAGACGGGAACGCTCTTTACCCGCCACATGGAGAAACATCAGTGCCATGAATGAGTGTGTGACTGACTGAACTTCTGTGTGGACAACAACCTGATGAAGGCTGGTTCTGTTCTGGGCACCACTGTGGAACCTCTGGACATGGATTTAGAATCATAAAGTTTGGGACCAGTTAAGTATTTTGAATTTGAAAAACTCTACAATCGCAGAAATAGAAGCAAGAACTTATCACCGACAAAACATACAAATGAAAAACACTGCAACCACAGGAAGCAGAAAAACAGCAGCAGGTATAAAACGCTGATATTTTGCTCCCCAAATGGAAGTCCTCCAGACCACCAGGGGGAGTCGATCACCGAATCATGAGACCAGAAACCTAGGAAAGACGGGATGTCTATGTGGGTCTTCTTAAACACACAACCTTTTATATTGTTGAACACCAGCTTATTTATGTAGGATGTAGGTAATACTAACAGCTCCAGACGCCCCCTAGTGGAATGGAGGACTTTGGTTTTGTGGAGTGAGCTTTAATTGTTTTATATTTGCTGCTATTTTTGCAATTTGAAGTTAGTCTTGTCACAATAAATCAATTAAAAGCACAATAAATTAAAGCGAGCTAAATAATTTCTACTTGCATGATTTCTTGTTTTTCTCTTTCTACCAAAAACTGGATGGTAAAAATCTTCAGTCTGATATTTTGGTTTCAACAAGACTTTATTTTGAAGGACTTCATGATTGATTTTATTTGTTGTGTCTGTTTTGACATTTAAATTGTTAAATGATTACAATTTAACGTTTATTGATCTTTGAGGATGTGTTCTAGTATTATTAAGCCATTACCATCACATTACCGGAATATTGTCAAAACAACATTACTGTTTATCGCAATAACCTCTGGAACAATTTATCGTCCAGAAACATCTGGTATTGTGTCCGACCTGGTTGTTTCCATTTCCTGTGGTTGCAGAATTTTCATTTTGCTTTTGTGTTTTTTAATTGCAGGTTTCTGCACTTGCATGTATGTGTTTTGGAGTTTGCATTATTCATGTTTGCTGCATATTTGCACCTGTCAGCCACCATATAGAATAAAGCCGAGATCGGATGTTTAATATGTAACACAAACTGTAGTTTTCCGTTTATTACAGCAAAAATATGTGAAAATTAGGGGGGTTTTTTGCTTTGTGGAATAGTGAAACTGTGGGATTGACAGTTCAGAAATTAAAACTAATTAATTCACCATTTTAGGAGCAGAAGAAGCATTTGCTTTTATGGAAAACGCTTTAGGAAGAGAAGGTATAAGTCAGGGGAAGCATCTGAGACCGACAAACACACTCACATTATCAGACTCACAGAGGCATAAGGTCGAGAAGTCCAGGCAAATAGAGAAGCAGTAAAAAGCCCTTTTTCATCACCTCACCTACGTGGAAAAAAAACAAAATGGCCGACCTCATGGCACCAAAGAGGAAGGACACAACTTTAGTTTCACCCCAAAACACAAAACTCAGTTTTCTCCAAAACTGTCTGAAACCTGATGAAGCTTTTAAATCTCTTCCTCATTTTTTACAGTGTAATTTGAACATTTAAAAACACCCTGACCAGTTTTATATGAATGATTGCTATCAGCACTGAGTACAAAACAGATGGGCTCTTTTACTAATCCTGTTAAACATGTAATATATATTTAGCGTTCGCAAAGTACAAACATACAAAGCTTATTGGGAGCAATCTCTGGGGGAAATCTGCAAATATATGTGTGTGTAATATATATATTTATTATTTCATATAAAATACTATTTTCGTCTATTTTTTCTATCATTTACAAATAAAACTCATCATGGGATCTGCTGAAAAGCAGAAAGCAGACGTCAGAATGTGCCGTTCACGTCTCTGCTTTTAATAGCGTCTCCGATTCAGTCACAGAAAATAACATTTTCCTTGGGTGATTTTTTCTGCTCGTCTCTAAACTCCAACTTAAGTTTTCTGAGTTGCAGCTCTGAGCAGCAGATGGTGTGAGAATCCATCTGTCACTGAGCCCGAAAGAAGAAAACACTGCAAATGTGTTTATTCTTTTACACCAAAAAATAGTGCGTTAATTAAAAGCCTGTCCATCAAAAGTTTGGAAACATATTTTCACCATCGACTTAAGACATTCTGACTTTTTTTTGTACTCCACAAATTGATCCACAGTAAAGCAAAACCCAGGTTTCTGCCCCTCTAGGCCTGTTGATGTCCACTGATCTTCTCTTGCACATCTTCTGTTATTGATCAGCTTTGTCAATAAGTTTCTCTCTCCCTTTTCTGTCAGCTCTGAATCATCCCTTCACTTTCTCAGTCTGTGTCTCGAGGAGACGTGGGGACATGCAAAGGAGAGGAGAGACGCCTGGGGAGAAAAGGAGGCCAAATCAAAGAATAAGAATGAGTGGACTTTAACTACAAACTAAATGGGGTTGATAAAAATGCAGTTAGATGGAGAAATGATTGGAAAACTAATCAGACTTTAAGAATAAAGAAGGTTGAAAGGTAAGGTATGGTTGGATCAACTTAAAGCTGCACTATGTAACTTTTAGAAAAATATCTTTTTACACATTTGTTGAAACTGTCACTATGTGGTGATATTATGTTATGAGATAATCTGAAAAAAATCAATCTCTGTTTTCTCTCAGTGTTGACTATAAACCAATCAGAGGCAGGAGGCGGGGCTTAATGGATTTCCCCCATTGCTCTCTGCTACACTGCAGCTAGCATAGCATGTCATGAATGCTAAAGCCACTTAGCATAGCCACCAATGACAGCAGAAAACGGTTTTCTTGTAATGATGAGTTGCTTATCCGGTATTAGCACATTTAGCAGCAAGTACATGAGCATGACTGAGAGCGATAAGCCCCGCCTCCTGGCTCTGATTGGTTGTTTTTGGTGCGTTTCTTCAGTAGCAGCTCAGGGAGGATGTGGAGGAGATCGATCTTTTCACAGATTATCTGTCATGACATGGTGACAGCTTTAACAAACATGTAAAAACAAATTCTTTATAAAAGTTACATACTGCACCTTCAAATGAAGCTAACGAGACATTCTGACGCTCCTTCACCATCCAGTGTTTCCTTTTGGACCGTTTGAGTCGCCTCTACATCTCCCTGAGCCCGTTTTCGTCCTCCCTCACCTGTCAGTGAGTTTCTTGAGGGCCCGCTCGATGTTCATTCGATGCCCCACTCGGCTCACTCCCAGGTCCAAGAAGTCGTCCTTAGTAAGTGACGGGAGATGAGATCCGTCTATCTCGTTGTCTATAAAACGCTCCCTGTGTTCACCCAAATTTAAGTAAGTCAACCAGTCGGCAACGTCGTACTTGGTCCAGTAGGGTAGAGGTTTGATGGCAAACGGTTTGGCAGGGGGAGCAGGGCTGAGGTTGGGGTAGTTGAGACAAGAAGGGCTGGGAGGTAGATGCAAAGGGGAGGAGGCTCCCGAGAAGAAATGAGTCGGGGAGAGAGAGCGTGAGACTAGTAGAGGGTTCGGACTCGGCACACCGGAAGGAGAGAACAGCGGGGGAGTCGAGGTGTGGTAGGGATCTCCGAGAGAGTGACCAGGAGATGGAGGTGTGAGAGGGCCAGGAAAGTCAAAGGGGTTACTGTAGATAGGTGTGGAGGGAAGGATGGGGAGAGAGGACGGTCTGGGTGGTGTTGGGTTCTGCTGCTCGGTGTTGTAGATGAGAGGGCTGGGGGCCCGGCGCCTGGAAACCGATGACCGCATCTCTTTAGAGGGACTACACTGAAAATCAAAAGTCTGCCTGCGCAACTTAGATCTGTGCTTAGGTGATGTTGGGTATGGGCAGTAGGTTGGGGAATGGGGAGGATGGGAATGTACCGGGGAGGTCGGCATCTGAGGAGAAGGGGAGCGGGTCCAGTTGCGCTGAACGGGGACTTGAGGAGACGGAGAGACAGAAGGGGAGGCCGAGAGGTTGGGAGTCAGGATCTGTCGATGCTGCGGGGAGGAGGTCGGTAGCGGCGAGGTGGAGCGACCGGTCGGTGGGCTGTGGAAGGCATCGGTAAAATCTGCTGAATACCTGAAAGACACAACGTAAAACCTTACAATGGTGCCGTCATTAAGATCAGCACAGAACAACATCTAATCCAATCTGATGGTGAGAAGGCTGGTTCTTACTACCTAGCTTCAAGAGAAATTGAAACACTGTCTGATCCAGGCTACCTTTACTCACACAGCAGAGGGATTTGTTGGTTAACTAGCCTGGTAAAAAACAGTTCCTTGTTCTTCGCTTTGCTTCATCCAGAGGGTCTGGACTCTTGGCTATTGAGAAACGATTGAATCTGATTCTACCTGATTGCTAACGTTTGGCCGTGACGTGTGTAATGCGCCATCTCGATCGTGAAGGAGGCATGTTCTTTAAACAACCATTCCGAACTGCGAAGAGAGAAGTGCCGAGCTCAACGGAGTCTTTGCCAGCAATGATATGTGCTAAACAGTCTTTTTGCTTTGACTGTTGTTCCTCAGTCAACAACAGTTGACTTCCAAACTTCCAACAGTCCATGTTGGAAGTTTGACCAACATGGACTGAATGACTTTGTTCATTTCCATTGAAGGTGACCCATTATGCTTCCTTGAACAGGTTGGGATGTTCCACCTGTCTGGGCTACACAAAACATGTTCACATAAGATTTTAGTCTGCTCAGTTCAGACTGAGCAGTTTTAGGGCCTCTATCGCTTTAAATTCAAAAGAGCTGCTGCTGGCCACGCTCCCCCAACTCAGTGTTTACACTTACATGTGAAAGTGGTTGCAAACAGAAGCACAATTATGTAACCGTTCATCTTTCAAAAGCATAAGTAGAGCCGCCTGCACAACCAACCGGAATGCAGCAAGTGGTTTGTGGATGGTAAGTCAACAACCAAACACTTTTCCAGCAGCCATTGTACACAGCATACAGCGATAAAACCACTGACCAAACATTCTGGAGTGCAACTTGGGTTACTAGGCAACAGGTTGGGCTAGATAATGGTCTTAGCTTGTGCTAATGGTGTTAGCTCTAGCAAACATATAGCATTAGCTCTAGCTAATATAGTAAACAATAGATCACAAGCTGATCACATTAGCTTGTTTTAATAGATATCTAAGAATTTTGAGGCAGTTCGTCTCAATCCAGACGTTTTGTGGGTTTGATGTTAGCTTTCACCACATCTACTTTTTGTGTTTAGTCTCAAGTCCTCCTTCCCATGTCAAAGGCCCAGCATGCATTGCACAAGTGAAAAAAATGGAGACCAGCCTAGGTGAAAATATAACCAATAGAAAATTTTGAACTAATTATGAGTTTTTATGTATCACAAACAACTTTTAGATTAAGGCAGACATGTTTAAATATTTGCAGTTCCCTTTAAAATGCTACTAGGAAGTTGCCATGCTTGTTAGACAGAGGAACTTTACAGAGAAGTTGATGAAAACAAACCAACCTATGCATGGAGGGGGACTTCGGAACGTGACTCCAGTCATCCATACTCTTCATGCTACTCATCTGTTGCAGCTTGGAACTCAACTCGTTGATGATGCTGGCTTTCACACCGGAAAAAGGCGAGTGAAGCCTGCGACCCTCCAACACCAAACCCCCATGCTGGACTCCTTCTTGCTCGTGTTCAGCGATGTCACCCCAGACCACTGACCGAGGCTCCATGGGCCTCTCCAGACAGGCCGCCAGCGCGGAGCTAAAGCCGTCTTCCATTCTGGCCAGACTCTGCTTGTGCTTTCTTTCGTCAACAAGAGTTCTCTCCAAACCGGCATCTTCAGGGTGGCTTTGTCTCTGCAACTGCAAAGGAGCCGGGTTGGTGCTGTTCTGCCTGCGTAACGCTATAGGCGGGCCTCTCCCTTCCATTTCCTTGTAATGAGTCGCCTTTGGAAAAACAGGGTTTGCCATTTTGGAGGTGTGCACCTCAAATGGTTGCCCTCCCCGGTATATAGTACAGGGATCCTGATGTTCATTGACTTTCTCTCCATCACCTCCAAGTCCGATTTTTTCTCCTCTCAAGCCACCAAGTCCCAGCATTTCTAGATGATGGTCACTACTGCTATGACTGTCCAGCTCTTCAATGCCAGAATCCACCACTGTGTCCTGCCAGTCTCCACTCTTGGGAATCATAGTACTGGAATGAGTGGGATCGGTTCCTTTACTCCCTGTGCTAAGGCCTACTTTGGGCCCAGACATGCTATAGTCGGAGGAAGCAGGAGAGGCTGTTGTGGTTGTGGCAGCAGCAGTTGCTGTCATTGTCGTTGTTGCGTAGGTCATGGTGGTGGTAAGGGCCGCTGTGCCTCTGTCCTGGGCCGGCGTCTGAACCCCAACCAACGGGTCATTGGCGCTGCCATAATAAGGATGGGCATGTGACATGGGCTGGGGTCTGTGTAGTGATGCAGCAGGTGCAGCAGCCACTGAGGTGGTGGCGATGGTGGACGACGGTGCAAATATTTGCGGGGACGGATACGATGGAGAAAGTGCAGACTGTGTGAGGTTGGCCACTTCGCTGTCGTAGGAGGTGAGGCTTGAGGCGGCAGAGTCGCCACCTTGTGAAGACTGTTGGGGAGCATTTGAGGGCTTAGGAGACAGAGGAGGGGGTGGTGGAGGTGGGGCAGCAGAAGCAGGGTGTTGACGATTCTGAGAGAACGCCCTTGCTCTCTCATTCTTTCCGTTAGCAAATTGTAGCGGAGGGGGCAAAGGATCTGCAAAAACAAACTCCTCATCTACGTCTATTGAGGGAGCTGGAGGAGGGAGAACCATCAGTCCCAGGCCGCCCGCCCCGGCTCTTGCTTCTCCCATTGCGTCGTTAGTCTGTGATGGAGCTGTGGGGACAGTGTACTGTGGAATATAGCTTGTGTTGGGAACGTTTTCCATCTGCAAGTAGGAGGGTCTACGAGGGGCAGGTTGAGCTGGCGGGGGAGGAGGCTGAACAGCCTGAGCATGTTTGCTTTCGTACATCTCCTTCTCTCTCTCTCTGCTGCTCTGTGGGTAGTACTGGCCTGAAAACTGGCTGTTTCTATCCTCAGAGAAACGAACTCTAAGACCCTCTTTAGGCCCTCCGTCTCTTTCTCTCTCCATCCTCTCCCCACCTCCTCCTCCACCTCCTAAACGTAAAATCCTTGGTGACTGCGGCCGGCTCAAAGACGCAGGCGAGGCGGTGGCGGAGGGGGATCCAAGGTGGAGGGACACCGGAGAAGTGTATGCTGATTGCGTCGGGGTTGCAAACAGCGAAGGTGTTGGGGTCTGAATTGGTGTAGGGAAGGATCCAACTGTGGACATCTGCCGGCCAAAGTGCCTGTCATCTCGGCGCGTCCTGCGGTCGTCTTTCAGAGCCCGTTCTCTCGCAGCCAATGCCAAGCCAAGTGGGGACGAGGGGTCAAGCACTTTCCCTGTTAGTGGGTGGATAAAAGTTGTAGCAGGCTGGCTGCCATACACTGAGGGGGCTGACTTGGGCTGCCCATCCTGCCCAAGGACAGGTGAGGAGTACTCTGGAAGGCCAAAGGCTGGGGGCATACTGCTGGAATAGTTCATGAAGTTGTCTCCAGAAAACATGCCTTCATCTATAGACTTGGAAGGCCGAAGTCGAGGGGTGGGAACCTCCATTTTTGAGCCTTGCAAAGGCTGAACTTGGGCCTCAAGTGTCCCTCCTCCTTCTCCACCACCTGCCTCTCCTTGGATGTCTTCCTCTGACGACTGGAAGAAGGAAGCACTCTTTCTTCTCATGTCTCTTAATCGCTCCCTGTCCCTGCGTGTTCCTCCTCCACTAAATGCTGTGCCATATGTTGAGGTATAGTCCAATTTTTCCAGGTTTTGCTGAGAAGAGACGGCAGGTGCCACACTCGATGAAGGCAAGGAGTTGGGTGTAGTCGGCTGAGGCGGTGTGGGGGTCAGTGGTGAAGGTAGGCTTGTGCTGGAGTTGTCTGGAGCTGCGTTCCCAGAGGTTTGGTCTTCCACATCCTGAGATGGCTCTGCTTCTATGCTGCTACCCTGGCTGCTTCGGCCACTACTGCTGGTGGACGGCGCTTTGACGATGATTGTAGGGATGGGGATAGAACTCTTCTCTTTGGTAGCACCTCCTTTGCCCCGATGTTGTCTCAGCCCGTCTTCCACCTTTGACTGCTTGATCAGAGCTCCACGACCTCCACGCCTCGCTACTCCCCTGCTGGCTGCTCCACCTTGCTCCCGGCTGGTGAGTTGCACTGGATGTTGCACCTGTTGAGGCTTTGGCTTTGCACTTGTTGGTGGTGTGGCACTGCTGTATCCTCTCCTCAGCCCTCCCATCTTGCCGCCGCCTCTCCGAGGCGCCTCTGGCTCTCTTATGCAGAGTCCGTCGGACTGCCTGCGGAGGGTGGGAACCATGACCTGCTGGTTCATCCCACCAGAGCCTCCCCTCTCCCAGGCAGCCTGCGTAGGATGGGCTGGCTGTGAGTGGAGCTGGTAGTGGACTTGAGATACAGGGGGGATTGGCATAGCAGGCCCTCTACCAGTATAAGGACCTGCGGATAAAGGCGGCTCTGGAGCAGACGTGTTGGGGGGCGGTGGGATGTCTTCTGGTCCGGGCACTGAAAGACTGCGAGCTAGCTTCATAGCAGGTGGGTGGAGGTACTGCCTTTCTTCTTCTGTCACACCTAACGTCCCAAAACACAAAGTTACAGCCAGAAAAAGAAACCTAAAGAAATGTGTTGATGACGTGTGTGGTTACCGATGGATTTCTGGCGCATCATGACTGCATGCTGAGGTCCATGGCCTGGTTGAAAATGGGCCTGGTTGTAGCCAAATCCTTGCCCAGTCTGCATCAGACTCACGGATGATGGCTGCTCATACGGCTGCTTTGGTGTGTTTCAGCACATTGTAGAAGGAAAAGCAGACAGAAAACTGCATTAAAATGTTTTTGGGTGGTATGGAATATCACATTCTACCGTAACTGAGCTGCAACTCCAAAACAGACCAACACAAATGAAACAGAAATTATGTCCACAACAGGAAATGGAAGAGGAACAATACCTTAACTAACAAAAACTGTAAATATGAAACGCTGCAAACAGAAGTCCTCCGGACCTCTAGGGGGAGTATGCAGTAGGTAATTATTATCTATGTCAAAATGCTGCAGTTCTATAATATTATTATAAAAAAACTGCCTCTTTTATAAAGACATGAAATATAAGAAACTCATCTTTCTTCCTCCAACAATTTCATGTTAAAAGCTAAAATTTATTAACATAAATTCTCCCAACCTCAAAAAAACATATATGTACTGGACTTACATTACATTATTTCTTTACTGGAAAATTGTACATTTGCCATAAAAATAAACATTTTAATGCTTTTTTTTTTTTTTTTTACATGTTTCAAGAGGCGCCAATAGATTTGTCCTCGTCTGAACATGAAGAGACACCTCCAGACTCAGACTGTGTGTTTTCATGTGGGTGGCCTGTTGTCAGTCAGCCTCTCTAAGGTGCATAAGGGCCAACAGAGCTGAGAAAAAGCTGCACAGCAAGGCTTCCTTTTTATCAGCATTACTCACTTCCTGATATATGAGCTACATCTTGAACTAGCTGGGACAGACGATTTGCAATTCGATTAAATCATTCAGAAATTCAGACACTGGCTGCATTTCCATTGCAAATCTTTGTCTATTTTCTGCTAATTTAAAAAAACAACAACACAATATTGCAATTGCAGTATTTCCATTAAATAGGAAATGCACTTAAAATCATACGTGAGCATGTTTGTTCACAAGATAAGTCATTAAAAATCGCGCAGCACCATCCTCCTCCTCTATGCAGCGTAGCAGAGAGCAGTGGGGGAGAGACTGTGATTGACAGCGCTAAGACCCGCCTCCTGCCTCTGATTGGTTGTTTCTGCTCAGCACTGGGAGAAGACAGATTTTCTGTCTCATACCATACACAACATGGTGACAATGTCAAAGTTCTGCAGCTTTAAGATAATTTATTTTAATAAATCCAATCTTATGGTTAGTGGAACCGCATCTGGGATTATTCCCTGCCGGTACCTCGTTGGGAACAGTGGTAACGTTGGGAACGATGCTCTTGCTCCGGTCCCTCTTGCCCCCATGACCTCTCTGACCTTGGCTGTCGGATGTGATGGTGTGCTGAGCAGCAGCCAGGATTTCATCCAGCTTATCTGCAGCAGTACAGAGAGGAGGAAGAGTGAAGAAGATGGAGGACGATCTTGACCCTCTTCAGCTCAGAAACACCCGCTCTTACTTAGCGCCATCTGATAAACGGTCCTCTTCTTATCTGGACCCTGAGAGGGTTCATACTCTGCAAACGACGGAGCAAAAACAGTGAATCAATCAGAACCAGTTTTAATTAAAGCTCAGCCTGGCGATAAGATCTGATCTTCACCTGCTTTCTTCTTCCAGGGCGAGGCGGCGGCTGCAGAGATAAAAACACAGATTAGATACGACTGGGAGGATCGCAGAATAATCAGATGAGGGGTGAAATTCATACTTAGACGTATGACATGGTGAATGGTGGTGTGATGACGGGGATGGTGATGGAGACACACATGATCATGACAGCACACTGATCCCACCTTTTTCCACTGCAGGCGGCACATTTGGGTAAAAAAGAAATAAAAAAGGTTTTATTGTGACATTTGGAATAAAACACGTCGTCACACAGCATCTGACTGCTTTTATATCCATTAACCTCACTGTTTAATTATCGCCTCTCTTCTTCACGGGTCGAATTCAAAGTGTAAATGAGTCAACAGACTGTTAAAAACCATCAACCTGAACTTTGCTGGAAACTCTGCTGCTGCTCAGATTTCCACCTTTTAAAGGTAATTGACTTGGAAAGACATGCCTTTAATTCTTTATTTTTTACAAAATTTGAAAAGGGTGATGTGTATTTTTATTCATTCAAGTCAAAACCTTGTACAGCCTTCCTTCCTTGCTGGCTCAGCTCAGGACGGGAAACTTTTTCGCACCTCAGATTTAAGCTTCATGATTATTAAAGGGTGAAATTGACTCTTTTTTTTAACTTTCCTTCATGTTTTAAAGTTTTTTCATCAAAAACAAACCTGGAATGTTGCTTTGACTCTTCCATGCATGTTTGAGAAATCCTTTAATCTCCATGGCAACCATTCAGCCGTTAAAAAGCCTGGGTGGCCGTAGCCCCGCCTCCGAGGCGCAGCGCCATTTATTTTGGTTTTTGTAGAAAAGGGATGTTTCTCATTTTAGACCACATCTTAAAAATTAACATTTCCTGTATTAAAGGAAAAGTGTCTAGTTTTCAAATTATTTTAGACTAAGTTGAAAAAATTAAGAAATAAATTAAATGAACAAATGAGATATTAATTGATTTAATTAATAAAATAAATAAAAGCACCTTTTCAGTTACAATCTGCAGATGTGGTTCTACTTATTAGGAAAGTTTTGTTATTAAAAGAAATATTTTGTACAAATATTTTTTCATATACAAAATTGCATCATTCTTGAGCTACAGTTGGAGGTAGACCTGTCACAATTATCAATAAATCAATTAATCACATAATAAATTAAAATGACCCCAATCATTTCCATTTGAACGGAAACTGGATGATAAAAGTTTCAGTCTGGTGTTTTGGTCTCAACTGGACATTTGTTTGAAGGACATTTTGTTTAATTTAGTTTGTTGTTTCTGCTGTTTTGTTTATTTACTTTTGATATTTAAAATGTCTTCCAGTTCTGGTGTTAAATGTTCATTAGAAATTAAAGTTTATTTATCTTTGAGAATCTGTTCTTCCATCCTTACCGTTATATTACTGGAACATGATCTCAAAACAACAATGTTGTCGTTTACCACAATAAATTTATCGCCACAGTTGGCCCCTGCGCCACACCTTGGACACCCCTGGTCTCCATGTGTGTAGCTCAACTGAGAAGCCGTCTCACCCATGTCCTCCAGCTCTGATGTCATCGACTTTGAGCGCAGGGCGATGGCAGGAGGGGTCAGTCGTTTCGACTGCTGCGGGGCTGCCGAAGGAAAGAGGCCAAATGCAAACATTAATGTTTAGGCCTCTTCCAAACAAACACCCGTCTCCAATGGCAACCACGTCTCAACAGGCGTAAACATGGCGTCACATTCATCGCCGTAAGTCAAACACAACACGGAAAGTTACTTCTTCCAGAGGAAATGTGACGTACCTTTCTTCCGAGCCGTGTCCTCCAGCTCCGGGTTCCTAGCGACCATCACCACCTTCACCATGAGGCTGTTGCCGCCCTGCCGGATCATGTTGACCACCTGCCGGTGACCCACCTTCACCACATTCTGGCCGTTCACCTGAGAGGCCCAAAGAACCAGTTGGTCGCTTTTTTGAACTTTAGCATTAGCTTCCACTCAATACCACTTTGGTGGAGCGCTTTAGCATTGGCTGATGCTAATTACCATGTTGGTACAGCGCTTGAACATGAGTGGAACTGTGACTTATGATTACTTGTTTAGAAGTGCTTTAGCACTAGCTTCCACTAAACACCACATTTTGTAGCATATTAGCTTCTGCTTGTCTATACCATCAGGAACCGGAGCAGATTTTTATTGCTTTCTTTTATCTAAAACAGGCTGAGATGAAGGTTTTTTTAAATCAAACATACAGATTTTTAGGAGAATTACTGCCAGTTGAGTCATAAACCAAAGTAAATGACTTATTTTAAAGCTTGAGCAGCTACATTAGTGACTCATAATCTCCTGAATATCAATTAGAAGTAAGTGTCAGATTTAATAGAGGTTTAAAAATTGGCATTTCAGAAGTGCCTTTTAAATGTGGCATACAGGAACTTTGAAAAGGTAAAAAAAACCCAGCAGAGACTTTCTGTTTGATCTGCTGAGGCCAAACTGATGAAGGATTCTGGCTACAGGTAGGAAACATGAAACAGGAAAAAAACTCATTCTTTGGAAATAATCCAGACATATTTTTAAAAATACTTATGAATCAGATCAGAGTCTCTGGGAGTTGTCACTTCCTGTTTCCTTTGACTATGAATAAAACTGGACCCATCACATCTCATCTGACCAAATCGTGGTTCCAGTTTAAGTGTTCTTCTGGAAAACCTTCAGCATCAAAATGGCTCCTGACGGTTGTCATGGAGACACGGTGAGGTCACAGCTCCTGTTTATGATTAGTGGTTTAGGGTTAGTGTAGTTAAAGTTTTGGTCAGTGGTGCCACAACTGATGGTGGTTATCAACATGGTTGAATTTACAATTAGCTTCTGCCAAATACCACATTGGTGTAGCGCTTTAGCATTAGCATTTGATAAATACCATGTTAGTGTAGCGTTTAGCATTAGCAGAACAAATGCATATGTTTAATGCTTTAAGGTTAGCCCACATAGCTTTCTGGTTAGCATTAGCCTACCCATCACTGATGTTAGGTGTCATTGTGGTTTCATTTAGTGCTTTAGCATTAGCTTCCGTATTGGTTTAGCGAAATAGCATTGGCAAAACTTAATGTTTATGATTAGCTTTAAGGTTAGCATAGCTAGCCTTTTATTTAGCGCTGCCATCCACAAATTGTCAGTGCTAACATGACTGAATGTAGTGCTTTACCATTAGCTACTGCTAAATACAATGTTACTGTAGTGTTGTAGCATTAGCAGAACCAATGTTTATAGTGAGTGCTTTAGGGTTAGCGCAGGTAGCTTTATAGTTAGCATTAGATGTTGATTGAATTTAGTGCTTTAGCATTAGCTTCTGCTAAATACTGGATTAGCCTTTTAGCGTTGGTAGAACTAATATTTATGATTAGTGCTTTAGGATTAGCTACTTAGCTAGCGTTCCCAGGACTGAGTACTGAGCAGTTCTACCTCGATGAGGAAGTCCCCCATCCTCAGGCCCGCTCTCCAGGCCACGCCCCCCTCATCAACAGACTCCAGGTACTGCAGCGCCGGGAAGGCTGGCGTTGGCGTGAACTCCTCTATGGGAGTCTGAGCTGGAGGGGGGAAGGAAGGAGAAATATGGAGAGATCAGACCAAACGCTGCGTGACACTCGCTGCGTTTACAGGTTTACCTTTAGCTCCTCTGAGCACAAAGCCGAAGCCTTCATTGTCTTTCTTCTGTAGGAGCACTGTCTTCTCCTTAATGATGTAGTCGCTGTGGAGAATAAAGAGCATTCAGAGGAAGAGAGAAAATTACAAAATGCTAATGAAAAACATACAAAATACAAAGATAACATGCAAACACTGACTTTTCTCACTGCGTCGCATTATGATACCCCCTGCAGCGACGGACAGATAGGTTTTGTTGAGCGGGCCATAAAAGAGGCACTAGTTTACAGAGGGTACAGTTAGCATCATAATGAGAGCAGTTTCCACACCACAGACTGATCCAGCTGCAGCTGACGAGCACTGAGCCAGGAGGAAGAGCACATCAGGGAAATCTGCACTCACACTGATAACGGGAAACAACCAAATGCTCCTAAATTGTTGCATCTGCTTTTACCGCCTCTGGCAGCTTTTACATGGACGCTGCTGCACCGACTCCTGAGCACCACTGCTGGTCATACATGACACTTCAAATGATGTAGGAGACGAGGTCGGACATGCCTGTAATCTCGGGCCCGCCTGCACAAACCAACCCCGGGCTGGCAGGAGAGAAACAGCAGCAGGCAGTGAGGCTGGGTTAGAGCTTCCTGCGTTATTCCGTCGGCACGCCTGGACTGGGAGGCGGCACCGGGCGAACGGACTCGACTCGGCCACACAAAGACTCGAATCATGACTGGACTCGATGTAGGTCCAGTTCGCCTCGGTTAGAGCGCTCCGGGGTTTCATCTGTGCTTCTCAGTCAAAATGGAACCAAATTCACGGAACCGGGATCCAACAAAAACAATCACTGCAGTGGTTCAGATTGTTTCCAGTTCCTTTATCGTCAGCAGGAATCATGGATACGTTTGTAGAAATCATGAAGAGGCTCAGTGTGGTGGAAGGATGAATGCCTGGTCGTCATGTGCGCCATTTCAGTTGTTATTAGCCAATTAGCTAGCATTCCTACCAGCCAGGTTTAGTCCGCTTGCCTAGAAAGTCGAACTCTGGTCCTCCAAACCTCTGGGTTCGGTTTGAATGTGAACACCAAGCGGACCGGAGACCGCTCCAAAAGCAGGAAGTGGACTACAGTGCAGGGCATTCTGGGTAAATACAGCTGAAGCTAACGTGCTAGCCTAGCACTAGCAGCAGAAATGGCTCCTGGTCTTCAGCCAAAGACTAAAGAGAAATCCTCCAACACTAAAATCTGATCCTCCATCTTGTTTCCATCTGGTGAAGAAGGAAGTTGCTCTCAGTGTCTTCAGAGGTTTTAGTGTGGTTTCCTTCAGTGGTTCTTGGTGCAGCGCCCCCACAGGCCAGGAGGGGAACAGGTTGGTTTGACTCAGAGCCACAGCAGCTGGAGGTTCTGTTCCAGATGTTCTGGTTCCAGTAGAACCGGGTCGACTGGACTTTAATGGGGGAAAGAACCTACATTTGTGTCCATATTAGATCAATTTGTTCACAGAGGCTAACGCTAATGGCTAACGTGAGAGAGGAACAACACTCTGCTCTAAAAAAAAAGTCATTACGCTTTTTTAGGTGAATGATGTTTTTCAAACCTCCTATCAAAAAGAATCTTAAAGGGGCAGTATTATGTATTTTCCAGGCACATTGTGACATTTTATAGCATAATCAAGTAACTATGTTATGGTTGCCATGGTGACTAAAAGATTTCTCAAACATGCATGAAAGAATCAGAGCAACACTCCAGGTTTGTTTTTGACAAGGAAAAACATTAAAACACGATGGAAAGATATTAAAAAAGTTAATTTTACATAGTACTGCCCCTTTAAGCCTTTTTGAGTAATAAACTGAACTTGATGTATTGATTGGTAACTGATTAAATGGAACGGATGGAAATGATTTGGACCATTTTTTGTGCCTGGGATTTTTCTGCCTGACTGGTCCTGTGACCAGGAACCTTTTAGATGTTCAGTTTTTTATTCATGTTGCACACAGGAAGGTCCTGGGCGGTGCACCGCCTCCAACCCTCCATTTGCAATAAAGATAATCATCTGTGTTTATGTAAATGAACACAGAAAGCCTGAATGATGACATTCACATAAACCTCTGATGTTTTTTGGTTTCGGAGTTTAAGTCTGTCGGTTTAGTTTAGTTTAGTTCAGTTTAGTTCGGTTCGGTTTAGTTCGGTTCAGTTCGGTTCAGTTTAGTTCGGTTCGGTTTAGTTCGGTTCAGTTCGGTTCGGTTTAGTTTGGTTCAGTTCGGTTTAGTTCGGTTCAGTTCGGTTCGGTTTAGTTCTGTTCGGTTTAGTTCAGTTTAGTTTGGTTCGGTTTAGTTCGGTTCGGTTTAGTTCAGTTTAGTTTGGTTCGGTTTAGTTCGGTTCGGTTCAGTTCGGTTTGGTTTAGTTCGGTTCGGTTTAGTTCGGTTCAGTTCGGTTTGGTTTAGTTTGGTTTAGTTCGGTTCAGTTCGGTTTGGTTTAGTTTGGTTTAGTTCGGTTCAGTTTAGCTCGGTTCGGTTTAGTTCGGTTTGGTTTAGCTCGGTTCGGTTTAGTTCAGTTTAGTTCGGTTCGGTTTAGCTCGGTTTGGTTTAGTTCGGTTCGGTTTAGTTCAGTTTAGTTCGGTTTAGCTCGGTTCGGTTTAGTTCGGTTCGGTTTAGCTCGGTTCGGTTTAGTTCGGTTCAGTTTAGTTCGGTTTAGTTCGGTTTAGTTTAGTTCGGTTCGGTTTAGTTCGGTTCAGTTCGGTTCGGTTTAGTTCGGTTCAGTTCGGTTCGGTTTAGTTCGGTTCAGTTCGGTTCGGTTTAGCTCAGTTTAGTTTGGTTCGGTTTGGTTTAGTTCGGTTTGGTTTAGTTTGGTTCGGTTCAGTTCGGTTCGGTTCAGTTCGGTTTAGTTCGGACCTTCAGCCTGCAGGTTGTTTAATCGAACCTGAAATCTGCTTCCCATCTAACAAACCTTCACATCAAAACGTCTCTTCAAGAAGCAGCTAATAAGGAATATTTTGTAGGTTAAACTTAGAATTTTGTCACAATATATTGTGATGCTTTTGTGATAACAATAAAATGGTGATAAAATCTAATGCTGGTTTTTAGGAAACAAATGTTTGACTGTATGGAACAGAGCAAACACAAATACTGCTCTTAAGAAACATTTCTATTTGAAAAAGTCTAATGTGATTAAAAAATTAATCACCTCTTTCTTTTCAAAAGACGTTTTAGACAAAAAAAATTAAAATATCGCTTCTGGCAAAAAAGAAGCAATTAGGCTGTTCAGATTGTTGTGGAAAAGTCGGATTTTAGTTCCACGTATCGTCACTTTGATAAGATAATGGCCTCTCTAGACCTTTTGTGCCAACCGTCTTTTATTAGCATAAAACAAACAAACATTATTTTAGGAAGGTGATGACGTGGAAGTGGGACAAATCGGATTGTTTGGGGACTGAAAACAGGCCGTTCAGATTTAGTTCTGGTATTGTCACCTTCCTAAAATAATGGCCAGTCATTTATTGACAAAAGTGATTTTGGCCCTAAAAAAAAAAAAAAGTCACTTTTGGGAAAAAAAAGTTATTTTAGGAAGGTGATGATACGGAAGTGGAAGAAATTAGATTTTCTTCTGGTGAAAAGTTGAATTTGCGTCGCATTTTCCTGCCGTTTTAGCGCAGCAGCAGCAGTTTAATGCCAGGCTTTCATTCATTTTTCCTGCATGTAGTATTTTTAAACCTCTGTCCGGTTCTTTGTGCCTCCGCGTCTGAAACGCCCACCGCTATCGGAGGAGCAACAACACAACCAAACTCTGCCGGCTGCCCGGCGCAGACAAAGTTTGGATCCCGAGTCCAGAAGATCCAGACACCAAGACGCGACTTTAACACTCAACAGCCCGGCTGCTTTCCCCCCAACCTCCGTCCGTTTCTGCTGCCGTCTCCGTCGAGGCTTTCGCCAACGCTCAGCCGCCTTCCAGCCATCTGCTCCTCACACCTCCGTCCCTTTCCTCTCACCCTGTCCTCCATCATCCTCCCCGCTCCGACGATCAAAGGAGCGCCGCACACGAAAAAAAAAAAAAAAAACGGATTTATTTTTTATTCTTTCAGCCGCTGAACTCGAGCGTCAGGAAAAAAGGCCAACTGAAGTTATTGCGTTCCCTCCTGAGTCATCCTCCCTCCGATTCACAATCACAGAGGAGAAAAAAGACGGCATTTTAACCATTCACCTGCTGAATGCACACACACGCGCGCGCGCGCACACACACACACACACACACGGTGCAGGAGGGGGGGCTCAATAAGTAAAGCAGCTGACAGATGTTAGAGACTCTCAGTGTGAGACACTCCCATCCCACAAGCACCACAGAAAACACATCCTTCATTTAACAGACACATAAAAGAATAAAAAATAAATACAGATAAATAGATGAATGCATGCAGGAAATGTGAAGGAAAATAATCGACTAATATTTCAAATTAATCCAAATTTTGATGTTTTAACTGCAGATTTAGAGAGAAACAGGAATAAATGGGAATTAATCAGAGAGAATGAAATACACCCACACTGTCTGACTGAAATGCATCAATATGAGCTGACACACACACACACACACACACACACTCAGGCAGGCTTCAGAAAACACACGGCAGGAAGAGACGGGAGCGAACATGCAGCAGCGACGGCGTCCACCAGCGCAGACATGCACATGCATGGGAGAGTCGGAAAACGAAGCGATTCTCACGCGCGCACACACACACACACACACACACACACACACACACACACACACAGAGCGCGTTAGTCTGGTTTTGAAAAAGGCACGGCCTCTCAGTAGCAGCATCTACCTCTCCCCTCTCTCCATTGTCCTCTCCTCACATCCATAGCCATCCAATGAATGGAGAAACAGCCGCTACCTGTAAATGAACCACACGCTCCTGTTTCTGGGGCCCAGTGATGGCCACGAAGAAGAGAGGGAGAGAGAGAAATCTCTCTCTCCGCATCCCCCCATCGCCATGTACCCCCCTCCTCTCTCTCTCCTCCTCTTCCTCCCTGTCTTCCAGTGAAAGCTCGCCCAGCAGAGAGAGAGAGAGAGAGAGAGTCTGCAAAGCTGCGTACTTCACAGGAGGAAGACGATGTGAGGGAAGATGAAGAGAGGAGGAGGGTTGTGTTGCTGAACTGCGACATCAGGCTGATGGGGAGCAGAACCGGTGCGCCGGCGCAGCTGGGATCTGACCTCATCTACCGTCAATTCAACAACTTTGCTTCAAACAGAAACACTAGCTGCGTTTCCACTGAATAAAAAACTGCGTAAATTTGAATTATGAAAATAAATTTGTTTTGTCAAAACTGGCTGATTTAAACAAACTCACGTTTTTCAATAGAACGTTTTTGGACCAGGATGAGGCAGTTTGTGTATCTGGCAAAACTGAAACAGAAACACTTCTTTTGCATCACAGAAGAAGTGTTGCAACATCTGGTTGTTGTGATGAACAACCAGATCAACATCTGGTTGTTGATCACATGATCAACAACCAGATGTTTCTACTGCTGGAAACATCAAAGAAGACGACAGGAAGTGGCAGGAGTTTTATAATGACTTATTGCGTGAGCAAAAGCGTAATCATGTCTGATTTTAATTGCTTTTCTTTTTCAATATAAACACCACGATTGCAAAATTGCGCTTTTTCAACGTTAGTGGAATATTGACAAAGTTTTGTGCAAATTGAAATGCTGCCAAACTGGTGATGTGATGTTTCCTGTTTTATCCAGTTTTCACTTCACATCGTTTCGGTTTTTTGCAGTTATGAGGCGAAACATGAAACTGCTGCTGTTCCAGTTACCCAGCAGGTTGTTGCTAGGTAACCAGAGAGTGAGGGAGTTAGTTGATTCCACCAGCTGATCTTAGCTAGCAGTGAGAGGTTTAGCGGCTAAAGTATTTTTTCTGCCTACATCTCCCAGAATGCTGCGTGGCTCTGGATCGGAGTGAAATTATTGAATATTGTATCAGATATATTATCTATAGATACTGATCACTTTGATCAATATCAAAATGATATTAATCACTTTGTGATCATGTATATATCTATCATGATATATATTATTGATTTGTTGTCCAGGCCCAAGTGAATGTTTGATCATTTGAAGCAAAAGTCTCCAGGTAAAAAAATAATCTTCCAACTTTGATAACTGAAAGACTGAAATTCTCCATAGCAGATTTTCTTTAGCAGAAACTGAAGCTAAAACTGCCACTTTCCGAGTTTTGGTTTCTATATTTTAAATGCAGAATGTGTATATTGTGGTATCGTTTATGGTCTTTGAGTGTGTTGTTCTTTCAGAAAATGTTTTTTGGAGTCCGTTTACACGGACTCCAAAAAAGTCTGTGTAAACTTTTTTGTTTACACGGACAACAAAAAAGCCGACATGCATGTGGCGCATGTCACATGCATGTCGGCAGCCGACATGTGGCGCATGTCGGCTGCGCCACATGCAGCCGAGGCTTTGAACCAGAAGCCACAGAGGAAGTGAAGTGAAAACTCCTCGGCTCAAGGACGGCGTGTCGGAACAAAGGGAACCGCCGAGTCCTTCTCCGTCGCCCTGAGGAGCCGATGCTTCAGCCTCCTCATGACTCATCGGCAGCATCATGATGCACATCGCTGCCAGTTTCATGTTCGCGTTCGTCCTCCTCCTGAACGAGACGCAGAGCTTCATAACAAGCAGCAGCAGCTGCAAGAAAATCCCTCTAACGAAGAGTTATTGGATTAGAAGATGAAGGTGGAAAGCAGGCAGGTTGAGACGGAGGAGAAGAAGAAGACGAGCGGCTCAGCGTCAGCATGAAGACGCTTTCAACCCAAAAACCAACAACATGGAGGATGTTTCCCCACAGGACAAACTCTGAAACCTCCACAGTTATTCTCAACAGATTAAAAGAAATAAAGAAACAGATTTCCTGACTTAATGCAACATGTTTTACACACACACACACACACACACACACACACACACACACACTCTGAGACGTGATTAAAATTTTAACAAAGTTAACAGCTGGATCTGTAATCAATCGCATTTTAAGTAAAAATATGTACATCAGCAAAATAAGCAACATTCTCATTTAAAACTCACTTTTTACTGTTAAATTATTGAATAGACACAAAATATGAGATTAACGTCAGAGATATTTATAGCTTTAAATCCGTTTTTCAACCATCAGTTTGGAGCAAAGTTCATCTTTCCAGAGGTTCTTTAGAAATCTGGACGCTGACATTAGCTACATGCTACATGTTTAGCATTCTGATGCTATTTTAGGCTAGCATAGCTTCACTGCTAAGCTAAGTCTTTTTAGCACAAATTGAACACAACAATAGTCTTTTCCATCGTCCAATCAGATCGTTTAGAAGCAGAAATTAACCCTGGTGCGACCAGAGAAGCAGCTTTGCTGTGTTTTCAATCCTCCCTGTTCATGTTCTGACTGGACTCCTACTGGACTCTGTGAGAATCACCCAGTGCTCCCAGTCGTCTCACCTTGGCCCATCGGTACCGTCGTATGCTCCCACTGTGACGTTACGGAAAAGTTTCCTCTTGGCCTTCTCGCTCCGCGTCTCTGAAACATCCAGAAGAAACCAACGTCCAATTAAAGCCATCAGCTTCCATCACATGTTTCTGTAACCCATCAAAAAACATTTATTTGCACCCTACTACTGTCCTCAGCGTGGGAAAACGTTTCCTTTCCAGGGATAAAATATGCTTCTGTCCTTTGAATAGGCCAAGAGATGTTTTCTGGTTGATTTATATCTAATGTTATAACTTCAGGTTCTGGTGGAAAATTTAGAATCATCTACAAGATAAACCAAAACTGTGATTTTCAAAGCGGGGTCCGCGGTCCCCTGGGGGGTCGCTAGGGGGCGCTCTGAGGCCTCCGAAAGTTGGAGGGAAAAAGAAAAGGAAAAAAACATTTTTTAATCTTAAATTTTTCATCATAATTTTTGTTTTCTGTCTTTTAATAATGATTTCTATAAACTGTACATTCAAATAATTAATTTAAATCATATTTTGATTGAATGCCAGTAAAATTCATCAAAGGAAAAAAATTACATAGAACATATGAATAAAAAGTCCTGATAAGACAAAATGTAAGATTTGTGATTCACGTATTTTAGGCCAATTTACTTTTAAAAAAGGAATTTAAGACATTTTAAGACGTCGTGGATCCGCGGACTCCTTAATGAGCTCATCAGGAAATGACACCATGAGTATCAGATATTTCACTTTTTTAAATATTGAATATTATTGATTTGCAGAAAAAAATTATTCTTAATTTTCTATCAGTGGGAAACTATTAAAAGATGTGAACAGTTTTTATTGTTCCGATTTAAATGAATCCAACCCTGCCAGGTTGTGATTGCAATAAGCCACAGACTGAGCGACGATTCAGACGCATCACCTTTCTCTCTGCTGGGCGCCGCCACTTCCTGCACGCAGTCGGAGGGAAACCAGCCGGTGCGTCCTCTCGCCGTTCCCTCCCAGTAGCCCCCCTCTCCTACGCTCAGCACTGAGGAGCAAACATGCTGATGTTTGAACACGCATGGACAAACATTTACAGCACATCTACATGTAGGCAGAATGTAGTTTACGCTGATCAGACCCCAACTGTCCGAGCTAAAGACAAATGATCTGTTTAGACGTTTCATAAAAAGCTCCAGAGGAATCTAATATTTGGATGTTTATCTGAAAAATCAATACAGCATAAACATAAACAGCCTCTAGACTTTCCCTCTTCAACATCATGAGCAGATATATATTTTTAAGTGAAACTCCCAACCTGCTATTAAAAAGCTGACTGAAGGATCGTTCCTCGGCCCCCTGCTCTTTAGACGCCGCGGTTTCAGCAACAAGCAGTTTGAGGATTTCATTCATAATCTGGGAGGTCTAAGTTCTGCTTTTGGGGATTTTTCACATCAAAGTGTAACTAATCCCTCTGTGAAAGCAAAACCCCAGAGAAATTTGTTAAGCTTCCACTAAAGTGGGCGGAGTCAGGGTACACTGAGGGCGTGGCCTAATGTGGGGATGGGTGGAGCTCCAACTTAATGACTGTCGCTGCATTTAGCAACTTTAAAGGTCCTTCCTGCCACTTTTATTAAAAAAATGACTTGCAACAAATCTAACGATTTATTTTTCAAAACAGCAACTAATAAATCAACGGAGTTTTCAAAAAGCAACAAGCAACAATCTAGAGAATTTATTTATTTTTGGTTTTTCTCTTTCTATCAGAACTTTATGATAAAGTCTTCAGTCTGGTGTTTTGGTCTCAACTAGCAGAGACTTCATAATTCATTTTGTTTGTTGTTTGTTTGTATTGGACATTTATATTTATTAGAATTTAAAGTTTATTGATCTCTGAGAACGTGTTCTTGGGTTATTATTATGCCATTATTACCATTATATTTCTGGGAAATGGTCTCGAAACAACATTATTGTGTTTTGCGATAACTTCTGGGATGATTTATCGTCCAGTAACATTTGTTACTGTGACGGGCCTAATAACGCTTTACTGTCTGCAGAGACTCATTATCCCCTGTAAGCTTTTATAAATCCATCTCTCTGCTCTTATTGTCCAATGATGGTTTCTGTGATGGTTTCTACTGTAAATCTGCTAATGACATGCAGCGACAAACAGTGAGATCATTAAAGTCCTGCGCTGATGAATCATCCTCCTCTCTCTATTCTTCTGTTTCCTCATGTGTGAATTTTTATTTCCTCACCTTTTACTTTGTCGCCTTTGTTCAGTGAGAGTTCTCTGTCTCCGCTGGCGGAGTGAGAGCGGACGGCGACGTAAACCCGGCCCGGCACCGCGCTGTACATCCGCTTCACCTGGCCGCCGCCGCCCGGCGCCGCGCTGCGGGTCAGACAAACACTTACTGGACCGAACCAGAGCCCTGAAGGACACGTCTCCAGGGAAGCAACGATCGATTATTTTAGTAATCAATTATCCTGCTGATTCATCAGATAAAAAAATATAGACAAATTCACCAGAATTTTAATTTAACCACTTATACATTTATATACAGTAGAGAAATAAAGATGCAAGTTTATAATTAAATTCTTCCTTTGTAAGTCAGAAGATGAACATTGTATTTCCTAAAATGCAGAAACTTCATTCCTTCAGTGAAACCAGGATTATTTGCAACAAAGGATGAAATTACAGATGAAACATTTTTCCTGTTCAACTTTTTAAACCAATCAGATGAGAGATTTCAGTCTGGATCTGATCACTGTTTGCCTTAAACTAATCTAGAGTCATTTTTTACACAAAGAAGCAACTGGACACAAATGTAGCAACATTTACTAATTGACTAAGAAAAGTTTCGCCCTTTTCCTAAAATGTTATTAGCAACAAATAGAGAAACATTTTTTTCAGAAAGGCGATTAGCGACAACTTAAAAAACCCGACTAGAGACAAATCTAACTGCTTCTTCTTCTGTTTTCTCAATAAGCCACTAGTGATGGCGCGGCTGCAGGTTTTACCCCTGCCGGCCTCTGGGCTGCCGGTGCCGCTCCTCCGTGTCGCTCTGGCCTCCTCTGCCTCTGGACGGGGACCGGGTTCGGTTCCGGGGGCTGCTGGAGCTCCTGACCCCGATGGAGGCCCGGCGCTGGCCCTGCACAGACGCTCCACATTAGTGGACACACAGATGGGCCGGGCGGACGGGCTGAACGGCGTCAGTACCTGCCCCGGGTTGGTGGCGGCCTTGGCGGGGAGGATCAGCGGGTCGGAGCCGGTCATGGTGTTGTCGCTGTTGGCGCGCAGCAGCGGGTGGGAATGGAGCGAGGGGAGAGGCAGCGTGTGGACGCTCTCCTTTCGCCTGGGAACAAACTTTGGTGACTCTAAAAAGGGAACTGATGATGTGACACATGATGGGGAGGAGTTTTATCGACGGACCAGGCGTCAGGTGAAGCAGGTCAGGAGGAAACATGAGTCAGAGCCGTGTAGCTAAAGTACAAGTCAAAATTAAAACCAATGATTTGGATTATTTAGCCTGTCAAAATAAGAGTTCATATTTTCACCATTCATTCTGTAACATTTTTATTAGCAAGCTAAACGATTAGCTATAAACTAAACATGTAGTTATCAACTGTGACTTTTATAAATGAATGAATAACATGGTGAAAATATGATTTTATAGATGAGCCTGTATCTTTTTTCTCTTATTTCCGGCTCAATAACCCAAATTATTGATTTTAATTTTACTGGAAACTGAACCAATAAAACGCACCAACATCCGTGTCTTTATGGTTTTTAATAATCTCTCCAAGTTCAAAGTGACCTGACATCACAGCCACCTGCAAACAGAAACCAAACCAATCAAAAAACCTTTTCTGATTAAAGGCACACTCACTGGCCACTTTATTAGGTACACCTGCCGGTTGCTCATCAGTTAGCTCAGTCTTGTAGCAACAACTAAGTGTTTCAGAGATGCTGAAGATAAAACCTGAGAGCTTGTTGCCATGAAGAATTAAAGTCCGTCTGGAGGCTCAGTGTACCTAATAAAGTGTCAGCTCTCACTGGATGGAGTCGTTTACCTGAAAAGGAGTCTGGCCGTGTTTGTTCTTCGCCTCCTTGTTGGACCCCCGGTACAGCAGAACCCGGACGCAGCTTTCCTGAACCGGACAACAATCCAGGCTGTAAAACTCTTTGCCTTCACAACGTCTCGGCTCCAGTTTGGTTCCAGCTCACCTTGTTGTAGAGCGCTGAAACGTGAAGCGCAGTGTTCCCTGAGGCGTTTGGAGAAGCCGGGTCCGCTCCATAAAACAGCAGATGCTCCAAGTGTTGAGCAAAGCCGTTCTGGCAAGCCTTTTAAAGTCAGAAAGATGAGCAAACTGTTAGTGTTACGAATGCAAACAAAAACAGGTTGAACCCGAGAGAGAAAGCCAAATCCACCAACGGTAAATTATACATCTGACATCCTCGTTTAATTACAGCTGAAACAGAAACTCAGGCCTGGACATGCAGGGGTGTCCAAACCTTTTACCACTGGGGCCAAAATTGTTCAGTCAAAAGAAAAAATAATAGAAAAAGGATTTTGCTGCATTAAAAGAAATAAAATTAGTTTTCATATTGTTTTGGGCTCAAACACATTTATCCTCAGCTAGAAAAACTTTATTCCCTTTCAAAACACGTCAATAATTTCAACAAAACTAAAAGTTTCTCAATGTGATTCGCATTGTAAAAGCTGGATCATAACGAGACAAATGCTTTTTGTTGTACTATTATTTACTGTAAATGTTATTTTGGTAATAATTTTTCACAATCAACCACCTGAACTATCATTCTTAAACTGCAGGGCCTGAAATGGCCCCCGCGCCGCACGTTGGACACCCCTGCTCTAAAGACAATCTGACAAGCTGCAGCCAAACCGAAATAAAACTAAAACACAGTGACAGTGGCTTCACACGCAGACAGAGAGCAGGCGATGCAGCTTTAAATTCAGCAGAAGTATTCACACCCTCAGCTCTATTTCTGTTTATGTGACAAAACTAAACGGCCTCAGATATTCACTGCAGCTCCAACGTTCTGGTCAGGAAATCATTTTTACCTTTATTCAGAAACAACATGGGATCTGAATTTATGCCAATTTAATTATTGATTTTTTTAAGTCTGTTTTTGAGTAAAAGTAAACAAAATGTAAAATAAAACAAAAACTAAATTGTTTTAGGTATAAATTAGTTATTACAAATCTCAAAGGAAAAACACAGAAAGTCCCCACCTGCATGAGATCAAACTGATTTAACTCTGATTTATTTATTCCTCATAAAGGCAACAATGCATATTAATAAACATGAAGACATTCTGTAAATATGAAACCGTTAGCCAGAGAGGCTCATTTTAATCTGCAGCCGCCTAAAAAATTACAACTAATATCCAGAACAACATGATTTATGAAGTACAGATAAAACTGTCGTGATTTACAGAAAACATTTTTAATAACAAAAAAGTCACAACTGTAAGAAAAAAATGAATGTAAAAAAATATTAAATTTGGAGGCCGAACAAAAAAATAACTGAAAATGTTGTTTCTAATGGCTGCAGAATCATTTAAACCATTCCTAAGCTGTGTTCAGGGGCCACAAGAAACTACTCCAAGGGCCGCAAATGGCCCCCGGGCCACACTTTGGTCATCACTGCATTAGGTCAAAGCAGATTCTTTAGGTTTGACAGCCTAGTCAAAGTCTAGACCCAATCAGTGTGTGGAAAAGGCTTGAAAATGACTGTTCACTCGCTAAACTTGAGTTTCTGAGTCTGAAGAGCAAAACGAACTTCAGACGTTCTATAAATTAACGCCACATTTTCTAGAAAACGTTTCCTCCTACTTCACAGATATTGAGTCCTTCCTTTGTGTTGGTCTGGCACATAAAGTCTGTGGCTGTAACGAAACAATTGTGACAAAACTAAAGGTTTGTGAACAATTTAGCAGAAATATTTCTGTCAGCTGGGCTGAAGCAGGAGGACGGAAACACTTCAGCTCATGTGGAAGATCAGAACGTCAGTCACTTTCTGACAGGAGGGATGTGAGCTGGAGGAATGAAAGGTACCTTATGGATTTCTTCCATTCCAAATTCCTCTTCATCCCTGTGCTATGGAGAGAGGAGGAAGAGGAGAGAATGAAAACGAGTGAGGATGTGGGAGACGCACAGATCAGATGGAGGTGCATCGCTTCACTTAACGCAAAATGTTTAAAAGAGACCTAATATGCTAAATTCACTTTTTGCATGTTTTTGGTTTTTATTTTGGTTTCTACAGCTTCTAAAATAAAAAAAAACTAAACTCCCAGCCATTTTCTGGCAATAAGTTCATGTTTTTTGGTGGAAAATGAGCCATTTCATAAACCTTTTTAATATTGAGTCACATTCCACAGGAACTACGCCGTTACCTAGCAACCCCAACCCCGCCCAGCCCGTTACCTAGCAACCCCGCCCAGCCCGTTACCTAGCAACCCCAACCCCGCCCAGCCCGTTACCTAGCAACCTGGAATTTCAGCACATTTGGCCAGCAGGTTTTTCTTGTAAGTTATTTTGTTTTATGTCTCTAGAAACTAGACCAAAAATACTTAAGAGATTTTGATGTTTCTGCTGTGAAGATTTAAAATCCATTTCAGCTGGACTGCCTTGTTGATGAAATGTGCAAATAAACTTGATTGAATATAAGAAAAAGACAAACCCTGAAAGAGAATCTATAGTGTAAAATTTACATTTTGCTCGTTTCTGTTCTTCCATTTTGTTTTTGCTGCTTCTAAACACAGAGCAAACATCAAACAACAACAACAACAACAACAACAACAACAACAACACAGCTGTTCTTGGAAATAAGTTAATGTTTTTTGGTGTTTGGAAAATGAGCCGTTTCAAAAACCTCCAGAATCCAACGTCACAAATCAGCAGGCACTGCCTGTTACCTAGCAACCAGAGCAAGCTTCAGCTGTGTGCGCTGCTTTTGTTGTTTACTTACCATCCAGAAACCACTTTCTGCATTCTTGTTGGTTGCGCAGGAGGCTCCATTTCTGCTTTTCAAAGATGTATGGTTGTACAACTGTGTATCTGTTTGCAGCCATTTTGACGTGTGTGTAAACTTTGAGTTGAGGGGCGTGGCCAGCAGCAACTTATTGGTTTTAAAGTGACAGGAGGCCCTAAAACAACTCAAATCTCATTATCTAAGAATGATTTTGTGCCAAACAAGCTTTGTGTAGGCCATAGATCTATCCTAAACTGTTAGATCTACCCTAAAGCATAATAGGTCACCTTAAAGACAAACACATGAGACACAGAGGCAGGAAGCTGATTGGCTGGACCCAGCTACCTGATGGCTCTCATCCCAGCCGTTCTCGTCTCTGGTGCCCAGCTTCGCCCGGTAATACAGCAGCGTCTCGCAGCAGGACGTTTCGCCCCCTGTCAGCACAGTGTGGTACAGCGGGGTCAGGCCACAGCGGTCCTTGTAGTCCGGAGACGCTCCGAGGGACAAAAGTGTCTGGTGAGGACAGGACAGAGGGGCGAAGACGACGATGAGACGCTTCTCTAAAGAGAAAACTCTTTCTCACGTCAGGCAAATCTCTTGAGTCAAAAGAACTCACGGGACAAGAAATAAAACAAAATTAAATAAGGCAAATAAAGTAGTCCAGTATTTTTATGTAATTCATCCTTAAAGAGACAGTATCATGTAAAATTGACTTTTTTGAGCTTTCCGTCGTGTTGTAAACTTATTCTTTCATCAAAAACAAACTTGCAGCGTTGCTTTGATTCGTTCACGTTTGAGAAATCCTGTAATCTCCATGGCAACCACTCATCTAGCCCCGCCTTCGAGGCGCAGCTCCTCTTCCTCACCTAGCTCCTTCAGACTAGCCAGCAGCAATTAGCAAACAGCTGGTGGAACTGCTGAGCTCATAGGAGTTTGGGTTGTTCTGAGTGTGTGTGTGTGTGTGTGTGTGTGTGTGTGTGTGTGTGTGTGTGTGTGTGTGTATTGGTGTTCTCACCAGCAGTCCGGCGTGGTTGTGAGCTCTCACAGCTTTGTGCAGTGCCGTCATGCCGTCGCGGCTCCTGAAGTCCATGTGGGCCCCGCCCAGAACCAGCAGCCGGATGCCGTCCACCGGCAGGCCGGACTGCACCGCCATCGACAGCGGCGTCTCTGGAAGAAAAATCAAAAATATTTCACATTTCATAACAACTCTGAATACGGATCATGCTGCACCTTTCAGATTTTTATCAGTAAATTATCAGAATCTCACCTCCGCTGTCAGGGTCATGAAAATTTGGATCCAGACCTTTTTCCAGAACTTTTGCCATTTTTTCCATCGCTCCAGTCTGGACGTATTCCAGAAACTTCTTCTGGCTGGCCTGCATGCAGAGCCATGTTACAGACCGCTGGGCAGCTGCTATCAGACACAATTAAGAGCCGAGGAAGAAGACTTACCTTGGCGCTGAGCTTAGCCAGAGCCTTCTCATCCAGGTTGGTCTGTTTGTAAACTCTGGTTTTATACCGAAACTGAGGGCAAAAAAACATCAGATGTGTGTCAAAAACATGAGTCATGTCTAAAAAAAAAAAATCAACATTTTAAACTGTGAGCCTGGTTCATGAAGACAAAATGGCCGCTGTTCCTGTGTGCAGCAGCGAATCTCTGCTTCCCACTCAAAGCTGCCAGAACAAGACTGTGATTCATTTCTTCTGTCACATTTAGTTTCTTTTTCGGGAAGAAAAATAACTTAATCACATGAGTTTCTAAGCCTGTCATGATAACAAATTTTACTGGACGATAATCCGTCTCAGAAATTATTACGATAAAAGATAATATTGTCATTTTGAGACCATTTTTAATACTATAATGTACTATGTGTACATATGTTTTAGAAAATATACAGAAAAGATTCTGCTGCCTTGTTTTTGATGGTGTTTTATGTATAACAAAGTGAAGATGTAATAAACTTGTTTCTATCGTCACTTTGTTTCAGTCCACACTTTGTGTGCTTGTCATGGAAACAAATTCAAATATTTTTTTATCTAATCTGTACAACTTTCTAATTTTTTCAGTGTTGTGTATTTTTTTTCCTTTCATTTCGACTTTCAAAAGTTAAAAAAATGACTGAAAAAATGAAAAAACGTGAACTTGATCTAATAATAACGGCATAATAATGAGAGTAAACTCATTTAAAGACCAAAGAACTTTAATGTCCAAAGAATATTTAACACTGGAACCAGAAATACATTTTAAATATCAAAAATAAACAGTTAAAATGGATTAGAAAGTCTTTGTAATCAAAATGGCCTTTCAGCTTTGACAAGGAAAAAGGTAAAAGGGGCAGGAAGCCATTTAGTTCGTGCTTGATGTCAAATGTTTGCAGCGTTTCTTAAAATGTCGGTTCTTCAATAAAATTAAAAGGCAGCGTCTCTTTAACAATGTCCAAAAGAAAAGGAATGTGCTCATCTTAATTTCATCATGCAAATAATTGATTTATTGGTGATTGTGGCAAGCTAATCAGTTTCCAAATAAATGTTTTAACATTTCTATTCAGTAAATTCCCATATTTGTATCTAACTGGAACCAGTATCTAGAACCTGCAGAGCATTTTTAAGGGGAACCGGTACCTGGAGATTATTTTTATTTGGGTAAATATCTCAGTAATAATAGGTATTACCATCTGCACAGCAGGATCAGCCTCATTCATATTTATTTCTAAAATTGTTTAAAATCTGAAGGAACAACTACGTGTGCTGGATAAATAAGAAACCTCCAAACAAAACTTTATTTTAATAATATCTAATGCCGAATGCGTCACAAAAGCTCAAATTATATGTAAAGGGTTTGTACCCAGATAATATTACAATATTACTGAGTAACAAAGAGTCAATAACTGACTCTCTATGAGTCAGTCAATAATTAACCAGTGGATCTGGCTTGAACCAGAACATCCACCAGGTGGCGCTGTGGGCTTTACAAATGCATCGTTATACTTCTCTGCTGACCAATCATCCAAAGCTAATAAATGTACTCTGCATTTTAAATACGTGGATAATATGAGATAAAATATACTGCTCAAAAAAATAAAGGGAACACTTAAACAACACAATATAACTCCAAGTAAATCAAACTTCTGTGAAATCATTGGTTAATANTGTACAGAACAAAGTATTCAATGAGAATATTTCATTCATTCAGATCTAGGATGTGTTATTTGAGTGTTCCCTTTATTGTTTTGAGCAGTGTATATAACTAAATAAAAGTGAACAGATTTTTCTCTTGGTTTTTCTGAAATTCTGAGCCTAAAGGTAAACTTAGGCCTGTTTTCTTGATGCTTCAAAGATTAGTTCTACATTTTTAAGATCATTTTCCAGGAATAATAACTGCTGCTTATATTAAACAAATAAACCAGAAATTATTTATTTACATTTACAGAATACAACCAGGTCCAGATTTGTGTCAAAGAATTTCTGGCTTATTATATTAAAGCTTGCCTTTTGGCAATTAAAAAAAAATATTTTCATTCATCTAAAGTTTCACTCACTGCCTCAACTGAGGTCAGAGGTCATGATTTAACAATAAGAAAGGGAAACTAATGCAACATTTGAGAAAAGGAACATCATGCAAGGACCTGGACAACCTTCCACAACTAAGTAATAATCACACATAATAATAATAATAATAATAATAATAATAATAATAATAATAATAATAATAATAATAATAATAATAATATTCTGTACATTTCTTCTTTTTCTCTTTAGCCTACTAGGTTGTGCATTCCTTGGATTGGAGTGAACCGCTTCTGATAAATGTTAAAACTTTGTCCTAACTGTTAAATGTTTTGAAATATATTTTAAATCTTGAATTTTGCGTGAACCTTACATGCATCTCTGTCCTGTAAAGGTTACTGAACATCGATGCACCTTTAAAAGTGAAATTAAAAGCATTTACTGTCTTCAGAGCAGAGTTGGATAGTAACTACTTACATTTACTCAAGTTAAATTTATTTCAGTAACTTTTGGAAAAAATACTTTTATGAGTATTTTTCCTATGCTGTACTTTTTACTTGTACTTGAGTAACCTTATTATGAAGCATTGCTATTCTTACTAGAGTAAATATCTGGATCGTGTACCCACTGTGACCTGAAGTTTTTCCTAAATTTTATATTGAAAGAAATATAAAACCTAAAGATATTTAAAGAAATTTGAAAAAAAAAATCATGATTTTATTTTGTAATTATGTCATTATTCATAGAAGCCATTTTCATTTTGGTTCTTAAAAATACCAAAATTTCCAAATAACTATGTTTTGGTCCATCTGCTGATGTAATGTTTAAATACTAAATGATTGATAATTTAATCAGTTACTCAGTACTTGAGAAGACTTTTTACCAAATACTTGTTTTGGTCGTCTACAATTTTTCTTTATGGGTAACCTAAGTCCCTACCTCGAGGTAAGGAACGCCTTTCTCGAAGGTGCGTGCATAGTCCCGTAGGGGGCGCTCCTCCTCCAGGAATTTGGCGTCTCGTCCTTCTCCAGCCGGCTGGAAGAGGCCGTAGTTGTAGACGTCCCACAGGGACTCGCCAAGCGAACAGATGATCTGCTGCTTGGCACTCCACACGGTGCAGTCCTGGTCAAACTGGAGGCACCGCTGAGACACACACACACACACACACACACACACACACACACACACACACACACACACACACACACACACACACACACACAGTGGAGGGGTTCAGTTTTATAGACAGTGCAATGTGACGTCGTGTGCAGAAAGCTGGTTGCTGATGATGACTAGCGTTGGTTTTAACTGTTAAGTTGTCAACATAAGGCGCTAAACCTTAAATGTACACGATATAAGAAAGAAAAAGGGACGCAGTGCTTTGCTATTGTCATCACTATGACAACCAGATCAGGTCAGGAAAAAGTTTTAATTTAAAAGAGAGAAAGAGAAGTAGGTCAGTAATGCTTGCTTGACTTTGACAACCTTAACATGTAGATGTGCTGCAGAATTCAGTGTTTTGGGTCAGTTTGAACCCAAACTGACCCAAAAACCAACTCTGCCAGATCATCAGTAGAGCAGGCGTTTAAATCAGCTAATCTACTACTGCTGAGTTCAGATGAATCCAGCCTGAAGACGTATTACTGCAACAGACTGATCTACTTGACCTACATTTAGCTGTGGTTATCCACCTTTTATTCATTAAATGGAACTTAATCAAATTTTATTATCTTTATTTTATTTTGGTATGTTATTTTGCTTCAATACGTCTTGTTTTCTTTCATCTAATTTCACTTTACTTTATTAACATTTTATCTTATTATATTTCAGTCGAACAGTTTCTTCCACACTAAATATTGTTAATATTTAAAGATAAATGTGTCCATAGTTGTTATGCTGTTGTCAACTACTGATGTGTGAATCATAATGACGGCTTGTGATGAATGAAAGAGAATATTATATCTGCAGAATTTAATGCGATTTAAATAACTACCATACAATATTTCTATAAAATAACTGCTGTCATCCGTTTGTTTGGCGCAGTGAAGTTTTTTATTTTCACACTAGACTTATTACAGTGTTAGAATAAAGAGGAGCAGATATGAATGTTTATCGTTTGTTCTGTATAGAAAGTGTCAAATTAACACCAACTCCTACAAGGAAAACAACAAACTGCTGTAGAAAATATCTCATTGTTTTTTTTCTGGCCTTGGATGTTTTCTATGTTCTGTCTGAACTCATTAAGTTCCAAGTTTCTGTTCTTGAAAAAATGTCAGTTTTTTCTAGTAAATGTTTGACTTTTCAAACTCAGAAAGTTCCAAGATTTCTGTAGAAAATTTCTCAGAATCTCAAAATTAGAATTTGTTTTTTTTTTTTTGCAAATTTTTGATTTTTCAAACTCAAATTTCCTCCTGTATCCTAGAAAGATTGATCTCAAAATTTCTTAGCTATTTCTAGCAAGTTTAAAACTTTCCACAGTGGGTAATTTCCAAGTTTTCCAGAAAATTTCTCAGATCAATCATTTTTTGTTAAATCTAAATTGATCCTAACATGCCGTCTGATGGGAAGACACTCGCAGCTGTTCTGTTTCATCAGTTCTGTAGGTAAAACTGCACAGCTCAGCATCGCTCTCATAGTATAGCCAAATCCATTGGCATGGCAACGGTTTCATTAGTGGAGGCAGGCAGCCGTTGCCGTAGCGATGCCTCCTTGGAGCTATGCGGTGATGTGCCTGAGCTTTGTGTATGAATGAGGTAAAGTGTGTTTGTGGGGACCGGGTGTGTGTGAATGAGGTAAAGTGTGTTTGTGTGGACCGGGTGTGTGTGAATGAGGTAAAGTGTGTTTGTGTGGACCGGGTGTGTATGAATGAGGTAAAGTGTGTTTGTGTGGACCGGGTGTGTGTGAATGAGGTAAAGTGTGTTTGTGGGGACCGGGTGTGTGTGAATGAGGTAAAGTGTGTTTGTGNTGTATGAATGAGGTAAAGTGTGTTTGTGGGGATGGTGTGTATGAATGAGGTAAAGTGTGTTTGTGGGGATGGTGTGTATGAATGAGGTAAAGTGTGTTTGTGGGGATGGTGTGTTTACTTCTGATGGCCCGTAGTGACGGCGCAGCCTGGATGTCACAGTGACACATTCTGCAGCATTGTAATCTAATTGGAGTGCAGCTTTTCCTTCCTGTCTTTTCTTCAGGAATATATGCAGACTGAAGAACAACAGAAACCCTCAGCATGTTTCTCACTCCTCGACTCTCTCCAAACTCATTAAAACCCTATTAGATAATTAGCAATTACTGTTATATTGAGGGCAGATTAGCTGACATGTAGAACGCTGGGCATGTTGAGGGAGTTGGAAGCAGAGTGGGTGGGGCTTCATCACCTTGCTGCAGCTTGTGTGTGGGTTTGCCAGTTCTCACCTGCTGCCAGCTGCAGGAAGTGTGAAGTGATGCTAACTCCAGATGTGGGAGCTAATTGGCTGTGTGTGTGACCCACGCAGGTTTCAACATTGCCATGTTGACTGATGGTGTCACTTCTTCTCTGCTGCTGAGGTTCGCTCTGCTTTCCATTTGCTTTTTTAGGAATGTGAAGGAATTTCACACAATAAACTGATGTTTACACACCTGGTGTAAAGAATTACTTTCTTTTCTTTAACAAAGAGAAAAAATGATCAGAATATTTCTCTGTCTATGTTTTCTGGAAATTATTAGAATAATTTGGGTAATCCTAACCAACCGATGGATGGATGTATCCCATCAAATGATGGCTGTTTGGTCATGGATTACCAATTTTTTAAAATTCTTTAAAAAATCTGATGAACATAAATAACAAATACTTGCTGGTGCCAATATTTATGCAGCTCTGCTAAATGTGGGACTTTTTGTCAAACTAAACATCAACATGTTTTTATCCTCCTGTACTAAATGATCTGAATTTTCACAAGTTTGTTTTTGTCTTTTAAATGATGGGATGTTAATGTGTCTGATGAATATTACTGTGCAGTAGCTATATTAATATTTGCTAAAGTGTCAAATTAAACTGAATCTTTCTCTGAGGCAGTAATACCAGAGAGACTCGGCTTGAACTACTTCCTCTTTTGGAAAGACCTCCAGTCAGCGGCCTGCTTGTGACGAGACCAAACTTTAAACGTCTTTATTGAACTCACTTTTTGTTTTAAACATACACCGACCAATATTAATATCTGTATCAGTCCCAATATCAAAAGATTCTAGATATCGAGAACAATGTGCCTGATCAATAAGGGCAGATCTATTCATTCTATTTCTATGCTTTATGCTCTGAGTGACATCATGCTTTATTATTTATTTTACTTATTTATTTACTTTATTAGATTTAGAATGACTAATTGTTGCAGTTTGTTTACATGATTGACCAAGGAAGTCAACCTGTTGTTCTTGTAAGTTTATTTATTATTTATTTTACATTTGCTGTTAAATTCCTAATTACACTGAATGAAAAACATTAAAGTCGTCTTGTTTTCACATGACGAAGCTTGTGAAGCTATTCATGTATTTAAGTGATGAACTGATGAAGTTATGAAATAAAATTGCAGTTCAGTACATTTATGTCTGTTAGATGAACAACATGCTGGCTGAAAAACTTATCACAACATGTGTTTAATATGTCAATATTGATAATTATTGATCAGCTTTTTTGTTTTAAATTTCTGAAATATTACCAAATTGATGGTGTGATCTTTCCTGTTTTATCCACAATTTTCACTCCACAATAATGAAGCACAGTGGTGAAACCTTAAACTGCTGCTGCGCAAGTTACTCAACAGGTTGTTGCTAGGTAACCAAAGTCAGGGGGAAATTGACCCAGCAGGTTGTTGCTAGGTAACCAAAGTCAGGGGGAAATTGACCCAGCAGGTTGTTGCTAGGTAACAATTAGTTGATTCCACCAACTTTGATTATTATTATATATATATTGAATAGTCTATCAGCTGTATTATCTACTGATATTATGTGTTTATTGCAGTAGATGTTATTGATGTATTGTCCATGTTCCATGTTTTAAAAAAAGAAACGTCTTATGTCAGTTCATACTGTTTCTTGGTATCGGATCGGTATCAGACGATATATCAGTATCAGAAGTGAAAAAGGGGATTGGTAGATCCCTCATTGTTTTGGACCCGTTTTGGTTCTGATGCACTCACTGTCTGTTTGATGTCAGGGATCCCGATGCGGAACACCATCATGGTCAGGAAGGCGTCCTCATCAGGCGCCATGGCGGTCATGCTGCGCTCCATCAGCGCTCGTCGTTTTGCCGCCATCAGGTGTTGTTGCTGCAGCTTGTTGGCGGTGTGGTGATGCATTTGTGCCTGATTGGACATGTGGGCAATGCCCCGGTTGTCCAGGTTACCGGGTCTCAGCGGTCGGTCCATTCTCTGTCTGCCAACCACAATGGCCGCCGGTTTTACAGCCTCGCCGCCCTTCCCTTCCCAGGCCTGGCGTCCGCCGATCATTTCCTTCCCCCCCAGTCCTTCTAGTCCTCCGTTCTCCCTGCTCCACCGGCCTTCGTCACTTCCTCGCCCTTGCTCTTCTTCTTCCTCCTCATCCTCCCCATCTTTGTCGTCCTGACTGGAATAAAAATGCTCATTATTTCCCAGCATCCTTTGCTGTGCAGGTGGTCACTGCAGAGAGGGCTGAGTGATCTAGCTGTCATGGGGACAAAACATGGCTGTCCCATGAGAGCGGCTCCGTCCGTGGGAACATGCTGTGGAAAACAGGCAAAAAACTGAGTCAACTTCGGCTCCTCATTCACAAACAACATAAAGTCAACAAAATTAGCAACGGTGTAAATCAAACATGGAAAAGACAAGAGCAATAGTAGCAAAACTAGCCAGTGGCAATGTTAATAAGTCCACATGTGAAGTAGCACAGAGCTGGTCCACATTTCACATTTAGCCAGTAGGAATGCACTGGGGAGCAGCAGGCTGATGGAAGACAGGCTAAATATAAACTCTGTGAATTTGCATCACAGGTTCTTTGCAGAAGAGAGTGAAGTGGATGTGCAATCTGGCATCACACGAGGTCAAGATCATTCCTGCTTGGTGGTAACGGAGAAGCCAAATGGAAAATCAACATCTGATGATATTCATTATATTCAATGGAACGGTTTCAGCAGAGGTCATTCTGTCCCTGCAAGGAAACAAAATCCTGGTTTCCACTTTTCCTTCAGCCAAAACTCTAATGAGCCCCTACCGGCAACCTGGCAACCCCCTAAAAATACATATAATTATTGACCTCATTCATTTAAAGGGGCAGTAATATGTGTTTTCCAGGGATATAGTTCCACTTTACAGCAAAATCAAGTAACTATGGAACCTCTGTCTCTTTAAAAGCTCCTGGTCTTTCTGAAGCTCCGCCTCCAGGAAGTCATCCAAACATGGCTCCTCTATCAATCCTTTAACAATGTTTTTACCAGTGTTGCTCTGAGCAGCAGCTCAGGGGTTTGCTAATTGCTGCTAGCTAGTCTGAAGGAGCTGAGCAGGGGAGGAGCTCCGTCTTGAAGGCGGGGCTAGGTCCACCCAGGCATTGTAACAGCTGAATGGTTGCCATGGAGATTAAAGGATTTCTCAAACATAAATAACATAATCAAGGCAACACTCCAGGTTTGTTATTGATGAGGAAAAAACATAACACCAATGAAAGATTAAGAAAAAAAGTCAATTTTATAGAATACTGCCCCTTTAAAAACAAACTGTGGCAAATAATTACGACGTATATTACTGTTCATTATTTACTAGTACATGTATTTTCTTTCATGATGTATTTAATTTGTTCTGTTTTGGCCCTTCACACTCCTCATCACTATGAATCTGAAAATAATTTCCAGACCCTCCACTTAGTGTCTCGCGACCCCTGCAGGGGCTCAAAGCCCCACTTTGGGAACCCTTGGTCTAAGTGACGGTTTCTTTGCTCCCCTTCCTGCTTGTTTCAAACCACATGAGAAAATCTACATTAAAGTTTATAAAGGAAAAAAAACCGAGTCAAAGTCTGGGTTTATTCACATTAATGATCAGGACGTCTGTAACTGAAGTAAAAACATTATGTAAAGTAAAATAAAGTATTTTTGCTGCCACTCAGTATAAATAACGCCGTTTACACAGCCTTGCAAAACTTGAGCATTTGTCACATTACAACTTCAAACCTCAGTGTATTTTGTAATGATTTAATGTTCTGGACAAAGTACAGTTGTGTGAACGGGAAGTTTTCAATATTCTTTAGTAATAAAAATGTAAAAAGTGTGTTATGAACTGGATTAAGCCACCTTTACTCTCATACCCCTAAATGCAATCCATTGAAGTCACTTTGAACACACCTAACATCCCAATTGTGAAACATGGTGGTGGCAGCAGCATACTATGGGAATGCTTTTCTTCCCATTGCGCCCCCTGCTGTTGAACTAGAACAGTGCAAAATTCCCTTAAGTCTAAATGACTGCTAATAGAGACCAAGATGGGTAGAAATGATCGCATTTCATTTGCCGTTTGCACACCAACTATGAATTCTGTTTTTATGAAAGTTTACAGTTTTCGACACAAACTGTAATCTGAAGGTATGGATCCGTTTGTTTTATTTACTCAACTCATCTCACTGAGAACTGATGATGTTGTTGTGAACAAAATGGCTTCAGTATTCCAGCCACTGCGGTTTCGGCCATGTTTTCTAATCATTTGTCCATGTAAGACTTATTCCATACACAGATGCCAATTTGGTAGCATAATTTAAGTTTATTGCTTGGTAATAAATAGTTGTAATATAATGACAACATGCTAGCTAACATTAAAACACCAACTTAACGATGGGTAACCATGGCAACCGGTGACACCTTAAAGGCTCTCCGGCTCTTTGAGCTTCCATTGGCCGTTTGGATTAACACATAATCCCTCCATGTGAGCCTGAAGTGAGAAACTGCTGTGTGTTTTGGTTTTTGTCCGTTTCCATAGCAACCTGTCTGAACACAGCTGGTCGTGCTAGCGGTGCTGGCAGCTAGCATTCCTTAGTTTAGACGAGAGGTCGAAGCCTACAGTCTGATTCAGTCTGTGGTGAAAATCTCAGGACGTAAAGGAGGTCTCTGCTGTCTGGACGTTACACTCTTAGCATGTCAGGACAGCCGCCAGATTCTCATACAGCAACAGTCTTCAGTCAGAGGCTTATTCAAAGTCATTGCCAGACTGACTGCTACTGGAGATCCTTCCAGTCTACAGAATCACTGTCCACAAAGACTCTGAAGATACTTGGATAACATAAATTATGACATTTTAACTATGTTTGAATTAAAGCATGAAGCTTCTATGCACCACAAATCTGGAACAAACCAGAAAACCGCAGAACAGCCGAAACACTGAGTTGCATTAAATCCAGATCAAAACCAGCTGGTTAGATCTGCACATCACTGGAACACTGACCGACATATTGATGGATATTAATGGTTTTGTTGGTGGGACTGGACAAAATGTGATGTTTGCTGTTGGTTTCTCAGTTGGTGACTGGTTGATGTTTTTCTGACTTGTTTTGTTTATATGATGCAAAAACCTTTGAGCATATTTGTTGCTGACATATGCTCTACAAATAAATGTGATCGATTGATCAGAAGACATGCTGATCAATCAGGCTTATTCTGTGTAAACCTGTTTTTGCCTAAATTGCAGTTTTTGGAAATATTTTATTCATTTCAGCTGATGAAGTCCTGCATGTGACCTGAACTCTCCACAATCAGGAGACGATATTCTGTCCTCAGGACATCCAGGGGAAATATCCGTCCTGACATAACAGACGGTTGTGGATCAAGGACTCAGATGTCTTCCTGTTAACTCGACCCAGATGGAAAATGTTGGGGAGAAATTGATTACAAGCTGCAACAGGCAGGACGAGAAGCAGCTTTTGGTTCGCTGCACATCCCATTTCACATCCTGGCGCCTGCTTGTGTCGTGTCCTGGTTTCTCTTTGGTCCGGCTGCAGGTCTGGACCGGCGCCGACAGCCGGCTGGCTGGTGAAGAGAAACGCCGGGGATCTCCCGATATGTGACTGGCAGGCCGACGCTCTGAATCCAGCTGTATCAGAAAGCGCAGATGGACGGATGGATCCCACAGAGACACGACTGGAATCAGGACAGCGATCTAAGTCATTCAGACGCGGATGGCTGGCGATGAGCGGCGGCGGAGGAAGTCCTGCTGAAGATGATTCTGTGACTGTTTCCTTAACCTTCGTTAGGATTTTGGCTCGTCCAACAACGCTGAGCTGAGAGGAAATGACAGCCAGCGGCTCAATGGTGTAAACCCCAGACTGAAATATTAAAAAGTTAGACCTTGATGAATTATTTAAAAACTTTTCCCACCTTTAATTTGATAACTGTCCTGTTAAATTCAACAGAAACAAAAAAATCCAATGGGAGATGAAACGGAAAAAAATAAACCTGGTGGCAAACTAAGCACACACTGAAGATAAAACATTTATGAGACATTTTGATTTGCAAAACAGATTTAAAAGAGATAGCATTAATAATTTGAGAGGATCAGAGATTTAAACAAAAAACAAAAAAAAAAAAACTAAGTCAGAATAAACAAACAAAATGATGCATTTCCATCTGAGGAATTATCTCTTAAAGGAAACCAAAGAGAGAAGATTAATTTTTACTTTTAAGAATATAATATTCTATTAAGATATAATGAAGAATACTTATTCAGTACAGCGCTGTATTGATATTCATTAAACACAACATTGATGATCTATGGATGGTTGATTGATGCTCAGCTGCTCATTGTAAAATAAACCTTTATGTCAACATGTTCATTTTAAACTGTAAGTTAATAAAATAAAGCTAATTTTGCATCAGCTAGGGCTGAAATGATTAATCGTAATGAATCAATTACTGAAATAATTAACTAATTTAGTAATTGAATAATTGTCAACTGCAGCATACAAACTTTTTAAAAGAAGCCATTTGCTGAAACAACAACACACTCAGAGCAGATTAACACATAATCTGGACCGGCGCCGACGGCCCAAAGGTGTAAGATTTGGCTCTTGCACCTTTGATCCACTGTATGCTTGATAGGTGATTAGGTCTAAGCAAACTCCTGAAACGGGGATTTAAAAAACTATATTTTACCCTTTCTCTTCGTCAGTGGCCACAGTTCCTCATAACAGTAACAATAAGACACTCAGCATTGAGCAACTTCACAGAAACAGTTAAAACTGTCCAACGATCAGGTGAGGTGCAGCTACACACCACAGGTAGATGGTCCCTCAGGATGATGGCTCAGGATGGCTATCGGTTCTGGTACAATATCCTCCACACTTACTGTAAGGATGTAAAAGGAATTTGGCCAAAATAGTGCAAAAAAAACAAACAAACAAAAAAAAACATTTCACATTTAAGATAAAATATATATATATATTCTTTGTCTGTAAATGTGTTTTACCCAGAACTCCTCGAATCAGGGGTGCCCAAACCTTTTGAGACCAAGATCTACGTTTTCTGTCAGCAGCCGGTTGAGATCGACCTCATGACACGAAGAACCAGCAGGTGTCAGTCAGTTATGGCAGATCTGAACTTTGACCTCAATATGAGAAACTACAGACTGATAGGAGGAACCACAGAGCTCTGTTAGGTTAAAGCCACATCTTGTGAAGGAACTTTTTAATTGAAACTCCCTTCTGGACTTCTGTGATTATGATTTGGATTTTTAAAAGGCATCAAATTTCTGGCAAAAGCTTCAGTAATGAAAAGCTGACTAAGAACGGCTTGTTAACACTCAGGATTTTAATGCCATCATTCACGCTCACCGTCAGGGAATAGAGGCGGCTGATTTATGAACAAAGGCTCATTAAATATTGAACAGAGTCGAGCATTCACAAGTCAGGCCAGGGAGCGGCAGAGAGCAGCCAGAAGAAACTAATTGGGATGTAAAAGTGATGGGAGGATTCACAGGAGAGAAACATGAGTTTAGTTTGCATAAGGCAGAGTAGTCAGATTCAAGCAGAAAGGGGATTACAGCAGCAGAAAGGAAGGTGAGACTGAAGGCCAAATGAAACTGTAACATCACAAAAGGAAGGAATAAGTTGTGTGGAAACTATAATAACTGGGGTAATTAACCTCCTGAAATACTTCCCTCAGAAATCATAGAAGCAGGACTTCATTTGTCCTAATTTAGCTGCTTTTCTCTGCAGCGACAGCGTCTCCATCCCAGCTGTTGGTCCCTGAACATCATCATCAGTTTCTCAGCCAAAACTAAACTTCTTCACTTTTCTATGTTCCTGAATTATCACCACTGCACCGGACGCTGCTGCTCCTTATGGCGCCGTTGTGTTTTATTTGATAAAACCCTGAAACGGCCCTCATGCAGCAGGTATTCAGCCTGGTTGAGGCTCAGATTCAGTCCCATCCAACCAAAACAGTTACATTTAAAATGTTTGCAGGACAGAATCACCAAAACTCAGATGTGAGACGGGAAACGAACGTAAACAAACATGGCCGACTGGAAGAAGGACTGGAGGTAGTTTGTGAATAATATTTACCAGAGGAAAATAACGTTGGGCTTCCTGATCTAATTCAGCCATTATTGGTTGAATTACATCAATAACGATTGATCTAATTCAGTTACTATTGTTTGAATTAGATCAGCAACTTGCAGAAATTTCCACAAAAGTTTGTAGGAATTTCTAACTTTTTGTAGAAATTCCTCTTCTGCAAAAATGAGACTTTATGAAAATATTGTCTAATTAGTATATTATTGAATAGATGAAAAAAACCAAAAATGTCTCAAGACAGTTCAGTTTTAATAAAGACCAAAATGTGGCCCTTAAGTAGGCGCATCTGGACATATTTGGCTCTAATGGCAGAAGGTTTGGACATCACTGATTTATGAAGAGACCAACAATGACTCCACTTCCTGTTTCTGCACATCGCCGTTCTTTATCTTCCCCACATAGAGGTCAAACTGAGGTAAAGTCATTTAATGTCTGCTTTCCTTTCACTGAAACATTACAGCACAATGCGCCATGAAGACCTTTAACTTGTCACTCCTCTCTGTCAGTCTCTCCCTCACTCTCCTCTAATGTAGGACAGAGCTTGTGTATAGATATATTTTCAGTGTATCGGTCCCCGGAAAGTAGAATTGGAGATCATCCAAGGAACAGATTGTCCCACTTTTACATCCTGCAAAAGTGGAGCGGCCAAGATCTGTCCTCCATCTCGCTGCGTTAGACTGGTCTGCAGCCGTCCGCCGTGTTTGGAGCGCCTGCGGGCGCAAACACTCCGACCCGGGGCGGACAGAGGCACCGCCATATGAACGACGCTACGCTAACCATCGGCCTGGGGGGGGCGCTCTGACGCAGTATTATACGCAATCGGCCTTTCGCTTCAGTCCGAGGTTGTAATGTGACGAAATGTGACTTTAAAATCTAAAGGTTATGAATCATTTTGCAGCATAACGACTAAAACCTGAAAGTTTTCATCGTTCAAAACTCTGTTAGTGAATTTTCTCATGTTTTACCGTTGAACTCTCAATGATTCGCTTTCCTACGATTCAGCATTACGGCTTTTATTTAGATTACAAGAATAAAGTCAAATTTAACAAAGTCAAAAACGACAATAGATTTGGAATAGTGTGAGAATAAAGACGGAAAATGCCAGAATAAAGTTGTACAGTAAAGTTGTGTCACCAAAATAAAATATTATGAAAATAAAGTCACAATACTGAGAAAAAAAAAAGTTGTACAACATTAAAGTCAAAATGATATGAAAGTCCTAATATTCCCAGAATAAAAGGATTAAACAAAAGGCTTAAAACAATATATTTAGATTACAAAAATAGTCACATTACAAGAATTAAGTCGTAATATAACAAAAATATAGAATGAGAATAAAATCAAACAGAAATAAAGTCCTACTATCAGAATAAATTTGTAATATGAGAATAAAATAACATGACAAAGTTAAAATATTGCCAGAATAAAGTCGTATGACTATGCATTTGTTACGAAAATAAAGTCATAATATCCCAGAAATATAGTATGAAACTATAAAGTTAATAAAGTCAAATTTAACAAGAAAAAGGTTGTAAGACAATAAAGTTGTAATAATATGAAAATGAAGTTATAAAATAGCAGAATAAAGTTGTGATATGGGAATAAAGTTACATCACAAAAATAAAGTTGTAAAAACACAAGAAAAACCTCAGAGAATAAAGTCAAAATAAGAATAAAGTGATAGTATTACCAGAGAATACTATTATTTATATCACAAAAATAAAATCATATCATGAGAATGAAGTTGTAATTTTACCAGAATAAAGTCATGTGACAATAAATATTACAGAAATCAAGTCAAACTGTAATAATAAGCTTTTTTCTCAGCCTGGTCCTGTCGATCTGCTGCACGTTTCTGATCCATAACCAAACCAATATTTGGTCAAATCAGGAGAAAAGTTTGAGTTTTATTCAGTTTCCTCTGAACGTCTCATCAAACACAGACATGCTAACCATGCTAATCAGCTAAGTGGGTAAATAAAATCATTTTCACCCATTATTATCGCTGCTTTCAGCTCAGCCACTTCCCTCACCGAGAGCCCAGTAGTTATACTGGAATTACTGGGAAACTCCGGAAACTCTGACTGCTAATGCAGCTTTCAGGCTTTTCATGTTTGTCAGAAGCGTTGAGATGAAATCATGGTGAGCAGCTGATCAAAGTGGGCTCTGGTTCCTCTTTACTCTGGATTTAATTGGGTCAGGCTGGATGTGCACTGAGGGCCTCGCTTGGGCTAAACTGGGCTGGAGGGGCCCAGAGACCTGAGAGCAACACAGATTTATGATCCAGCGTCTCTCGCTCTATTTTAACGCCGCGCTGCATGTAAACATGGATCCTGCAGCTCCAGAGCAGAAAACGCCAATCAGAGCTCATCACACTCACTTTTATCGTTTACTTTGGATCTATAGCAGGGAAATGAAGACGCTTTGCATCAAGTTTACAAGTTTCCTATGAATGTGTCCCAAATACAGAGTCAGAAGGAGAAAACGCATCAATGCACTGTAAAACACTAAATCTGACCAAGTATTTCCTGTCTAGTGTTCAGTTATACTAGCAGGCAACTTCAGCAGAAAACAGGAGCTTGTTTCAAGTGAATAATATTAAATAGTTCTAGTTCCACTGGCAGATTATTTCACTATAAAACATTTTACCTGGTTATAAGTGAAATAATCAAATAATCTGCCAGGGGACCTAAAACTATTTAATCAATATTAGCAAATTATTTACTTAAAACTGTACACAGATTTGCAGATATATAATTGCTGAAAAAATGATTCTACAAGTTGGTGAACTGCAAGACGCACTTTTCAGATTTAGTTTTTTCAAAGAAAATGTGAAAATCCTGCATCCATGTTGTTTTGCTTCATAATGATGTTAAATCACATAAAGTCCCACTAAAACATCACTATGTGGTTGTAATGTGACAAATATTACAAAGTTCAAAAGACAATATGGCAGAAAAACCTTTCACAATAAGAGTTTTATATTAGTTGATACAGATAAATATTGATTAGATTTTTTGTTTTAAATATCTGAATTATTGCCAAACTGGTGAATCAAGTTTCCAGTTTTATCCAGTTTTCATTTCATGTCGTTGTTTTTTTATTTTTTAGCAGTTTTGAGACAAAGTGGGGAAACTTGAAACTGCTGCTGCCCAACAGGCTGTTGCTAGGCAACCGAAGTTGGAGGGCAACTTGAAACTCCCTGTTACCCAACAGGCTGTTGCTAGGCAACCGAAGAAAGAGTGAGTTAGTTGATTCCACCAACCGTAGCTGTGAGAGGTTCAGCAGCTAAAGCCTTTCCTTTGTCTAAATCTCCCAGAATGCCGTGCGGTTCTGGATCAGAGTTCAGTGAATATTCTATAAAATGTGTTATCTATTGATATTGATCACATGTCAATTGTGAGATATACTGCTATGATTTATTGTCTAGGCCTATTCAAAGGCTATAAATATTCAGTTCTATTTTTCCAAGTTTTTATGAGTTAGCAAATATTTTAATTTTACTGAACACAAAATGATGCGACAGGAAGAGGTTAAAGTCTCCTTTAAACAGAGTTCAAAGGTCACCATCACCTTCATAACAACAAATGAAGAACATGGAGGTTCAGGTCCTGATTTTATCCCACAAAACGTCGAACCGAATGTACGAACAAAGCAGCTGACAGACCGGCCAGACACACACACACACACACACACACACACCTCCAGCAGTCCACCAGTGACAGCTTCACTTACCTTCCCTGTCCAGAGACTTAACGGTAACACGGAGGGACAGACGCCAACAAGTGGCTAATGGAAGCTGTTAGACACGTCAGCTGCGTGTCAGCAGGACTCGTTACAGATCATCCACCCTCCATGTCAACGAGTTTCATCCGAAAACATTCAACTTTCACTTTAAAACGGTCCAACAGGAAAAAGCTTCACACATTTCCATATGTAATAACATAAAGCATGCAGCTCCAAGATCATAACAAAACCGTTACAATAAAAAAATATTTACTCTGCAGATTGTTTAATCAGATGAAGTAATACTTTTTCCTTTCTGCACATTTTCTGCAGTGTTTTCCATAAATTGCAGCCTGATATGATATATTTTGTGCGTGACAATCAGTTTTGCGGCTGCACTCTGCCTCCCAGCTTACTGCTCCTGTGGGTCTGATTTAGGAACATTTCTGTGGTTCTTGCATGTTTTCTAGCTGCAGCGATCGGACCAGAGCCGGACTCCCGCAGCACAGAGCCGACAGGGAAACGTCTCCTCAGCTGGACGCCATGTTGTCTTCGAACCCAGGAGAATTGGTGGAGGACACGGCGGCCTCACATCTCCTGCTGGTTATCGACTGCTGGTCTTCCTGCTGCGATGTAGAAACAAGCCGAGGCAGCCAGACGACAGACTGCAGGGGAAGAAACACCAAGGCTGCTGTGGCGGAAATCACAAACCACAGATTCCTCTGGGGCGATGTGCTCTTCCACATCTGATCAGGAAGATTTCACACCTGATAGTGCGGTAGAATTGGATTCAGAACTCCACCATCTGCTCCACCTCCAGCTGCTGTGGCTCTGAGTCAAACCAACCTGTTCCCCTCCTGGCCTGTGGGGGCGCTGCACCAAGAACCACTGAAGGAAACCACACAAAAACCTCTGAAGACACTGAGAGCAACTTCCTTCTTCACCAGATGGAAACAAGATGGAGGATCAGATTTTAGGATTTCTCTTTAGTCTTTGGCTGAAGACCAGGAGACATTTCTGCTGCTAGCGCTAGGCTAACATGTTAGCTATGGTTGTATTTACCCAGAATGCCCTGCGCTGTAGTCCACTTCCTGCTGTTGGAGAGGCCTCCAGTATTTCATATTGAAGCTTGCTGGCTGAGTATATGAATAGGGTAAGGAAGTACTCAGTTCCTTTTTTGGTAAATTATTAGTTTGTAAAATGATCTTTTAATTTGTTTTCTTTTTTGTAAGGTTGTAAATTTAACAAAATAAAGTTGATATGTGTAGGCAGACCAGAGTTCAGATTAGAGTTCAATTAGGATTCACACCTCCCCAAAAAAACTGGAATTTCAAGGCAAGTGGACTGGAGTCGGGTCAAAGCGGACTGGAGTAGGACTGGAGTTGGTTAAAGCAGACTGGAGTCGGACTGGAGTTGGTTAAAGCGGACTGGAGTCAGACTGGAGTCAGGTCAAAGCGGACTGGAGTCGGGTCAAAG
>CAEFZX010024454.1:0-46832 GCA_903066825.1 Alfaro cultratus
ATATACATAAAAAGATAAAGAAATAAATAGTACAAAAGGAGAGAAATAGGTAACATCAGAAGATGGTTGCAGCACCTGGAGGTGTCGCAGAGTATACAGAATTACATTTTAACAAGTGATGTCAAGAGCAGAAGTTGCTATGCCTTTGAATTTAGTGCCATGACTGCCATCGTGTAAAAACAGTTTTTTAGGGAAGGGATACATCTGTGTTGTATCAGCCTACAGCAGATAACTAAAACATTTTCAGATTATTTTTCAAATAAACACTGAGTAACCAGTTACGTCTATTTGTTGCTGCCATCTGTCTGTTTAACCTTATAATTACAAAATGCTTTTGTTGCTAAACTGTATTATGTGTACAGCGATGGTGAATTCTTGTTTAGGCTTGAAGGGTTCAAGTTGTTCTGAAATGCTTGACAATGTTGGGTAATATGAAAATAGTGCAATATATGAGTAATATGGAAGCACAGCAATTTATCAGTATAACTGATACATAGGCCACTCGATACTTGCAGCGCTTTGAAAAAGTATTCATGCTTTTTGAACTTTTTCACAGTCTGTCACGTTAAAAATAGAAACTGATAAAAATAGAAGTAGAAAGTGCATAATTGTAAAAATGAAATATTTATTTTTAGATTTTTTTGTTATAACTGTTATAATCTTGTTTTCATACACTGGCCTCTGCAGAGCCATGTGACATGTTGAGGGTTTCCTGTCTCAGCTGAAGAAAACAATTCCCTCAGCATGATGCTGCCACTGAAGTGTTTCATTGTGATAATGAAACACCTCATTATCACAATCCATCCATCCATTTTCTGTGCACCCTTGTCCCTAATGGGGTTGGGAGTTGCTGGTCCCTATCTCCAGCTGCGTTCCGGGTGAGAGGCGGGGTCACCCTGGACAGGTCGCCAGTCTGTCGCAGGGCAACAGAGAGACAAACAGGACAAACAACCATGCACACACACTCTCACACCTAGGGACAATTTTAGAAAGACCAATTAACCTGACAGTCATGCTTTTGGACTGTGGGAGGAAGCCGGAGTACCCGGAGAAAACCCACGCATGCACAGGGAGAACATGCAAACTTTGTGCAGAAAGACCCTGGGCCGGGAATCGAACCCAGAACCTTCTTGCTGCAAGGCAACAGTGCTACCAACTGCGCCACTGTGCAGCCCCATTATCACAATGATATATGATATTATCATACACACAGGTTGACTCCTAAAGTAGATGGTTTTGTTGGATTTTGTCACTGTAGACAAATGCATGCTAAATGTTTCAGACTTACATGTGAATGTTTTCATGAACCATGTATCATTGTTCACTTCACAATTATGCTACACTTGCTGAAATATGCTGAAGTCTCTAGTTGTAGCATTATAGCATTAGAAAATTAATACTTTTGCAAGCATAACTTGGAGTGACTCATACAGATTAAAAACAAATAAAAAGTGTCAGAGCTGCTGGATGTTACAGTTTAAGGAAAACCTGTAGTCTTCCTCTTTGCCATTTTTAATTGATTTTGAAGTGTCCAGCCATGTGTGCACTGGATTAAAATGACCCACCATTTACCCACCATTAACTGATGAGTCACAGCGCCTGAAGGCATAACTCACACTGCTCCTTTCTTATAAAGGAGGCAGTCTCTTCTTCAACTGCTGTTTGTAACAGGAAATCATTTTAAACAGAGACCCAAACTAACTCGTATGGTGGTAAAGGAAAAAGAAAAGTGAAGTACTTTGTGTTTTAGACACAAGCTCTGTTGTATTTCCCCCCTCTGAGAATTGTTTTAATTAACACCCAGTGTGGCCTTTTTTTTCCCAGCAGTTTGTCTCATGTGTGAAGAACTCATTTTCATTGGCAAAGCATGAGACAGAAATTTTAATTAGACAGAAGGAGAAGAAAGGGTGAAACTTCTGCGAGGTTTCAAAGAGTACTGAAATCAATAGTATAAGCAGAAAGAGCGCTGCCTTAGCTCGACGTGAAAAAGCTGATACATGCCTCAGTGATATGTGGGGCCATCAGTTCCTGATCTCTCCACTTCCTCGTGCAGTTGCCGAGAAGTCTCTTTTTTATACGTTTGGTGTGTTGGCGGAGAGGAGGACAAAAGCGTGTTCCTGCATGCAGAGTTTGAGATAGAGAGGAAAGATTTTCAAGACAATTAGAAAAACAAATATCACTAGCTGCCTAATCCTAATTAAACTAAGATACCGACTCCTTTGTTCAAATACTTTACATATGAGGAAATGTTTCTACACATCAACAAAACAAAACCAAATACACAATATCTTTATATTCTGTGGTCACCAGTCAGTGTGACCTTTAAAAAAGTAGAAGTTTCACCATTTTATTGCTCTAAGTAAACAAGTAGCTACTGCTGTCCACTTTGATAGAACCATTTGATTCACAGCATTTATGACAAGAAGAAATGACCCAGAGACAGATCAGAGACATAAGTGTGTTAAATGTTACAGGTGAATCAGAAAAAGAACCTGATATTCTTGTTGCAATCCTCTTCTCTCCTAAAAGAACATGTCACAGCACATATTAGATTTAAAATATTCAAAGCTGAACACACCACAAGATCTTTGCAACTTTGTCCTCTAAATAGATAAAACGTCCATTAGAATGAAATTATGCCTTGCTTGATATATTTTTGAGGCTAACAATTGGGTCTATGAATTGGACCAGAGTCAATTTGAGAGTTTTAGCTGCAGTTAAAACTCTCAACTGATTTTATGCAGTTGAGTTTCTAACTAAATCTTTTTACAGAAGTTTAAGCAAGAAACAAGCATCCAAAAATCAGCAAAATCACTAACCTAATTCAATTTTGTTTATTTATATCGTTCAGATTTAGAACAAAACCTCAAGGCACTTAATAAAAATCCATTCATACAGAGATTTATATAGTTAATTCAATCAAATACAGATTTAATGTCAGTTACCGGTGCTAGTTGTAAAATATAGCAGTCGAGTTTGACTTGTTATTCCAATCCAAAGAAAAATATGTTAATTACATCTTTTTTGATCAAACTCTGACAAGGGCCAAATCTGGCCTGCTATTGTTTATTATGTGGCCCTCCAGACTCTAGAAAGACACAATAACAGTTGTGCTTGAATTTTATAAATCACATCAAAATAGTTTATAGCTTTATCTGTAATCATCAAATACTAAGACAGCTGTTATCAGTTATTTTTAATTGTTTTAACAATTGTTTAATTAATTGTTTGTTTGGTTTTCAGTACATTCTGACTCAATTTGCCTTTTGAGAACATTCAGTATCTTGATATGGCCCAAAATGAAAATGAGTTTGACACTCCTGGTCTACTGCATTGAGTCATTAACTGTGCAGCAGTCACTCATAATAAGCATGTGTGTAGTTGCAGTGGAAAGGAAAACTTCCCCTTAACAGTGGTTTTGAGAAGACAGAGCAGACACACATAAACACAGAAGAACTGATCCAGGAATACTTCAAAAAGTAAAGCCTTAATGACAGCAGTAGCTCATTTAGTGGCTTCATCAAGGAGTCAAAAACCACTAACCAAATGAGCTCTGAGCCTGTAATAAAATCCAGGCGATACAAAGTACATGACAGTTAGTCACAGCAGCTCCATCAGTTGCTTCATCCAGAAGAAATGAGTTAAATACAGAAGACAGTCATCTAAGAAAGCATGGAGTTATTTGCAGCAACAGCTCAGCTGTTGCACCACAATAAGAAAGTATCACAGCTAAACAGAACACTGGGCCAGATGTAGCTTTTATGAAGAGAAAATACAGAGAGAGATCATAAAGTTTATGACAGCAGAAACTGCAGACAATTCATAGTTGGAGTGTTGCAGTAGGAAATAGCAGAGTGAGGGAAGTTTGTCCTCAGGCAGCCTAAGCCTACAGTAGCATAACAATAGTGATGATTCAGGAGAACCCTCATAACTATACTTATTACCTTAAGAAGATCTGCTTTCCCTTCTACTTTTAGAAATATGACATATTCTGAAGAAAGATAACACCAAGCATATTTACATTCTTAGCACAAAGTCCAGTTTAAATACCATCCAGAGTAAGTGACTGATTAAGCAATTTGTTTTACAGAGTACATGATCCAAAGAAGAAAACGCCCATGTTGTCTTAATTAAGAAAAAAAGCAAAATCCAGGTTTTCATGTCCTCTACCAGAGGCATGGGAGCTTATAAAACTCACAGTACTAAAACATCAGCTGTGCTCTAAGCAATATTAAAAGTTTGATCTGTTCAAACACAAAAATATTGACAGACAAATTTGTGAAAATATTTAATGAAATACAAACTACCATAATTTCTTATAAGTAGTTTAGTTTAAACCTGGAACTTTAACAGTGTTTTATATTTGTGACAGACATGTTTGGTATTAAATCTAAGACAGAGGGCACACTTGTATTTTTGACTTTCAAGTGGAGAAAGAAAGTAATGGTATGGCAATGTGACTTGACAATTATAATAAACAAAGCAGCAAATCTACAACACAATAGACAAGAAAAGGCCCCTTTCAATTCCCACTAGGCTGAAATGTGGTAGGAACTTCAGGCATGTGTGGTGAACACAAACCTCAATGATACATTGTAAAGAGAGTAACAATGCATCCACTGCAATGTGAAAAAGCATACAAATGATCACTTCAAGCTTCTACAAGCTACTGAATCATAGAAGGTTTCACTCATTTCAGGCGTTTTGGACAGTTTTTCTTTTTACCTTGAGCAAAGCCCACTCAGTTGACGCTACAGCAGTTCTGCCTGCACCATGTTGTTTCGTTTTGTCCCAGGACAAAGCATGAAGCTGTGTAAATGCTGTGCTCTCAGGACATGTGCTGGTGACTGTGTGTTGTGGAGACACAGAGCTGGAAGGTCTGATAGGAGCTAAAGCATCAGCTGTAACCTGTAACGATGGCTGTGATGGCTGCTAAAACAATCTGAGGACTGAGCAACGATTCTAATCTGATTAGCAAACTAATGGCAGAAAACATGCATACCATCTGAACTCCTCCATAGTTTTTTATGTTACCGCCACAAATGTTTATGTATTTTATTGGGATTTTTGTGGTTTACTGCTTTGCATAATTGTGAAAAAAGCATGTGTGACTTTTTATGCCCTAAATGGTAAATGCACTGCAAAAACACAAGATGTTAACAAGTATTTTTGATCTGGTTTCTAGTGCAAATATCTTAGTACATTTAGACAAAAAATAACTTAAAAGTAACTTTTCAGAAGATATGGAAACTTGTTTTAAGTGAATAATTCCTTAATATTGATGAAAAAGTATTAGTTCCGCTGACAGATTATTTCACTTATAGGATGGGAAAAATGTCTTGTTATAAGTGAAAAAATCTTCCATCTTAACTACAACTTTTTATAGTAGACGTTAATCTGGCAATAATTAAGAATAATTATTGACTTAATTATTACTAACTTAATAATAATGATTGACTTTACTATAATGTAGTATTAATTCTAATAATTAATTATTAATTGATAATTATTATCTGTTATTGTTGATAATAATTAGTTATCAATAATAATAAATTATTGATAAGTCAATAATTATGAAATTATTGACTTAAACAAGCTCCTATATCTTCTGAAAAGCTACTTGTAAGTTAGTACACTTTAAATAAGATATTTACACTAGAAACCAGATCAAAATACTTGGTAAAATGATGTGTTTTTCAGTGTGGGCTGAACTTGGGGTTAAGTTGGGGTTAAGTGCCTTGTCCAAGGGCAGGTTTACACTGGGGAAGTTGAAATCAAATCGATAACTTTCCAAATTCAAGACACTTTTCTTTCACTGATCCACACCATGCATTCCCTTCAGCAGTCATCTAATTAGTAAACACCTGTGGGTAATTTAGCCTCAATTGAGCTTTGAAACCCCAGAGGTTTGTTGGAGAACATTGGTGAACAATTACCATGATGGAGACAGGAACACTCCAGACAGGTCAGGAATAAAGATGGCAAAGTTAAAGTCAGGATTCGGTTCGAAACACAGCATCGCAGAGACAAACCTACAAAGCCATTGTCTTTCTAAATAAACAAAAGACCATTACTCATCCAAGCAACCAGAGGACCATGGCAAAAAATTTGCATTTTTAGAAGAAAAGCAGAAGAAGTTTGTCACATGCAAAGTAAAAGGCGATAACTGACATATGGAAAAGGATGTTCAGGTCAGATGAGACGTTTTGGTCTACAAAATGTTACGTGAGGTAGAAAACAAACACTACCTCACAAACACTGAGGTACAACACAAACACTGAAGACACCAAACCCATGGTGAAACATGGTGGTGGCAGAATTATGCTATTGTGAAGCTTTTCTTCAGCAAGAAATGGGCTAGGGATTAGACAAATGATGAAATGCATCAAAATCCTGGAAAAACAGTTAGAGACTGCAAAAGCCACCCTCCAAAATACAGTCAGAGATACACAGCCTTGTGATACCAAGAGTTTAATCTGGGTAAAAAATTAAAGCTGGTAATCGAAAAACACTCTCTACCCACTCCGCTTTGATGAGAAAAATAAGCAACATTTCCAGTATCTAGATTTGCAAAGCTGACAGAGGTATCCTCCACAGACCTGCAGCTGTAACTGCAGTCAGAGGTGTTTCTACAAAGTTACATTAAGGAGTGGAATAAAATTGCACTCATATTCCAGATTTTTATTTCCACTTCATTATCATGCATCCGCTTTGCTATCCAAACACGTCAAATCCCAAGAAAATACTGTAAATTGTATATTTTTGCATCTTAACTGACAAAATGTGAAAACATTCAGAGGGTGAATACTACTGCAAGTGTTTTCAAACACACCTCTGTTCGCTAACAGAGAGACGTCGTAGTTCTATTCAGTGTGTGTTAGGGAAACATACTAATATTCTCACTAACATTTTTACTCTGATCATATCTTTCAGTTGTTGCTTCAAGCTGCTGGAGGAACAGGAACTGTCTGTGGTTAGAATCTTTGAATGATTGCTATTTTGAACCTCTGAAATGCTGTCGTTTTTGAGGCACACAGGTACATATGTAAACAGAGCTTCTGGAAAGTATTCACACTTTTCTATGTTTTGTTATGCTACAGCCTTACTGCAAATTGTATTAAATTAATCACAATTCTTCACACATATACTGCATTATGACAATATGGATTTTTATTTTTGAGTGATTTCTTGGCGTTCTATTTTTAATAAATCTGCAAACACTCAAAAACCTTTTTCCACATTGTCATAACGGGGTATTTGTGTGCAGAATTTTGCCTTGAGATTAATTTAATAGAATTTTCAATAAGGCTGTAACACACAAAAATGTAGGAAAAGTGAAGCACTGTGAATACTTTCCAAATGTTCCATATTATAATAATAATTCAAAATTCCTTCACAGTAAAGTCAAGTGCTTAGATACAATTTTTTTTTTGATAATTATGGGCTGGATTAGGACTTTTACAAAGTGCTGTCTGCCAATGCTATATGGTGCTTTGCTGATACTTCACATTCTGAGATGGTCTGTTGTTCATATAATTGTGTGGAGCTCTAGGATTCTGCCTGAGGATTACAGGTTTAACTTGCTTTGCTGGGGCTGTTTGGCATGTCTGAATTCAGGTGTGGTGCTTGTATTCTGACATATTCAAAAAAATATTCAAATCACCACTGTATTTTATTTACAACTATAACTTTGCCTTTTAAATTGTGTGTTTTTTTTAAAGAAAACAAGTCAACTATTTGATTAAAATAAGCATTTTCTTTTTGGTATAAAGCACTGTTTGCAACTTAAAGCCTTTTCATCAAAGTTGCTCTTTGCTTTCTCTGTCATTTGTTTTCTGTGTAAGTTCCACATCAACTTTCTGAGAGGTCACGGTGGCACAGAAAAAGTAAAGAAAAAAAAAGTCTAAATGTCAAAAGAGAAAAAGACAGCAGGGCTCTTGCAGCACAACAGAGGTACCTTCCTTCCTAACCTCTTTTAGACAATTTCGCCACATTAAAGAGACGAAATGTTTAAACTGTGAACTTCTGAAAGAAGGAGCACTTTTTGTGTCTGCTTAAATTTCTCTTCTTTTCTGACCAGTAACTCCACACCCCGGTAGCTTAGAATCAACATCACTGGGCCAGGGGTGAGAAAGGAGATTGCATATTATCAGAGTCCTTCAGAAGCGGCACCGGGATTATGAAAGAAGCCAGGCTGCGAATCTGGAGGAGAACAATGCAGTCAGCTGCTCCTGACAAGCCGAGACAAAAACAAGCCATTCCCCATTCGTGGATCCAGTCCCAATCAGGGTGGGTGTCCACTGAATGCATAATCATTCATCTGAGCAGTCCGTTTATCTCAAGCTAAAATGTTGTCATCTGCAACATGATACTCAATGCACAAGTGTTCTTTTAAGAAACACCAGAGAGCTGCACAGCTTTAGTGAAATGTCCCACACCAACACAAAGGTAATCCAATCAGTTAAAAGTAAACACTGTTTGCCACTTGTTGATGTCATTACCAACACAGAGGGATGAATTTTAACTAAACAGCTGCAGTAAATCAATAAATTCCTATTCCTAGCCCTTAAAAACAAACTATACCCAATTGCAACTAAAGTGTCTTGCAAAGCAAATCTTTTGGCATTTTTGAGGTCCTGAGGGATCACACTGCTGCTTTAGATTGATAGCTTTTCTCAGAGCCTTTGTGGTCACAGAACAATAGGAAATGAGCGGGAGGCCTCGACGTGTCACATGCGGTGCCTTTGATTAACATACTAGACTTGTTTGTGTAACAGGATCTTGTAGGAAAAAAAATACTAAAAACTGAATCACAGCATTGGAGGGGGTAGGAAGATATTTTAATTTGACTCAGAGTGAGTCAGTCTTCCGAACTATTTTTTTTGGAGCTTCTGCTTTAGACTGATTTGAGATTGAGATTGAGGAGAACACACTTAAAATAAAAACTCTCCAAACAGTAATTGATGCTTTGGAATATACAGCGAAAAATCACTTACATTTTCTTTATAAAAAAAAATATCTTCCAAATTTAACCATTCAGATGGGATTTATTGTTAGTGTGTTCGGACTTAAATTCACAAACTCACTGGACATTCTCCATTCTGCAGCAAAATTCACAGTTTCATCAAATATTTCAAGTTATGCAAGTCCTGACCTGAACTGAGGCAAATCAATTGGTGGCGCTGGATTCTTGACTTGTTGGATCATCCATTATGGTGGTCCTGGAGTAATTTTGGATGGATGGATCCTGTTCCTAGAAATGTTTAGTCAATGTGTTTACATTAATTCTGACTGTAATTTGCTGGAGCCACAAAAGTTCAAGATGACTTTTGTTGCCCATTGTAAACTGATGGATGTCAGTGGCTTTGTTTCTCATCTTTTCTTTAATTTCTTCCAATCAGAACATGATAAGTGGCTTTTTGAGAGCTTTCAGTCAACTTCATGTTGTCAGACAGGTTTAATTAAGGGGCTTCTTGACTCTACAAGCCAGACAGTAACCAGACACGGGCGGGGCATGTGAAATTGAATTCAGCTTTTCAAAAAATGTGGTTAATCAAAGTTAATTAATGATTTAACAATGAGGGACAATTGCACTTTCACAGTATTGAAGAGCTTTTTAAAATAATTTAAAAAGTTTTTATATATGTGTATATTAGCTCATTGTTGTCTGGTATTATGATTTGTTTGACAATCCTAAACATTTAAGTGTAACAAAACAGCTTTAGCTAAAGAAATTTGTAAATGGGTGAATTTGTGTTTTTTTTTTGTTTTGTTTTCTATTTTATTTATTTATTTTCTTTTTTGCTCATCTTTTCACAGGCTTATTTTTCAGTTACACATTTTGATGACGCCGTTTGCCCAGACCTGCACACCTACCCGTGTTTTCACTACCTAGTTGACACAGCATCGCCCCAACCTGTAAGGTAGCAGCAAAGAAACTCCAAACATCTTTTAATACATCTTGGCAAAACAGGAGGCAGTTTAAGAGCTAACAATCCTCAGATAGTTTTGCCAAATGGAGTCTTTGTTCCATGTTCCACTCGGGAGTGGTTACAGATAAAAGTTTTTCTCTTTTTTTTTCTCCTTTCGGGGGAGGGAGAGGGTGTCTCCATGATGAGTTTACACTAAAGTCTGCTGAATATCTCCATTGACTGAGAGATGTTGAGTTAGCATCAATGTCTTCTTTGGAAAGTTTTTTTTTTTTGGAGGTGGAGGAGGGGCAGGTTTTAGGCTGCATGTGATCTTTATCTCAAAACATCTGTGTTGCAATAGTGATTTCTCTGTGTTTTTAATATGTATGACATTGATATATGTTCATGCTTTTTCATAATAAGATCATCCTTTATCATGCCCATCATGTAAGGAAATATATTTCTTTGTGTAGAATCACATTAAAGTGCATTTGTAACTGATCTCCTTTGGGTGGGTTTGACTGATGAAATAGGAAGAACATGAAATTTCCCACAACTCAGCCAACCTGCTTCTGCATCTGCATTATAAAAAAAAAGAAAGAAAGAAAAAGAAACCTCATGTAACAGTGAAAGGTTTAAGGAACCCCTCCCCCACCTCCACATGGTAGCTGATGCATGACGTGAAAATGGAGGAAAGAACTACAGTTTAGGTGAGTTACACCTCAAAGTGTCACACAGCCTCCTGTCAGCTCACTAATTCACTTTATTGTGACAATTTACCCATTTTGTCTTCTTAAAAACGGGACGCTTTAGCAGCATACAAAGTCAAACTAGTAAACAATGGACGTCACTGTATAGAGGTGTAACTGTTATAGTGAGTTTTGAAAAACAATCTGATATAAGTGTAAATAAATAATTAAATCTTACCTGCGCCATTATTAGAGAAATGTTTTATAGGGATTCATATTATAACAAAGAGATAACTACTCCCAAGTTTTTAATTATGTTTTTCACAATGTGTCATTTTTCTGTCATTCATGACCACGTGACTGTCGTGTGGGATTTTTTTTCTTCTTTTATGGGGAGGGGGGGTGACGCTGTGCACGCGCTCTACCCCCCCCCCCCCCCCACTCCCTTACCTCGAGACAGAGTGGCACAGCGCACGCGCCTCAGAACTCAACAGCTGCACGCAGTGAGGAGGACTCGCCAAGTAGAGCAAATATGATTCACATTCAAACAATTGATTAGGTGAGCCGTCCACCAGCACACTCACACATACACATACAGAGAGAGAGAGGGAGAGAGAGGGAGAGAGAGAGAGCGCTGCGTGAAATGAAGAAGCTACCCGACACAAACAGCAGCAGCAAAAAAAGCAGCGTGGCGGCTCACTCCTTCCTTTTCGCTCGTAGTATATCACTATAGTTAATACTAATCCGGAAATTCGGACTTGGTAGGTATTGTTTGGTGAGTTTCCACAGTTTGCTCGCAAGTCGTGACCAGCAGACAAGAAAGTGGGGGGAAATGCTTCCTAACTGTTTCTGGTATGCTCAAAATTACTTAACACGACGGGTTCATAAATTATGTCGGTGACCTTAGCGTGTTGTTGTGGTTCAAGTTTTAGAACAAACGGTTTAATGTTGCCATGACATAAGCGTTGTCGTCGCTTTTGAACTGACTTCTTTGTTGTTGTTGTTGTTTTTATTGAAGTTAAATTGTGACACAAAACTGTGTGGCTTTTAAAAAGCCAAATGGACTCCTAGTGTTTGACTTATAATGCACACATAGAAGCGTAATAGCCAGACTGTTAAAATGAAACATTTATTTTTGTTTGAGCTGTATAAAAGTTAACTGCTACTTGTAGCATCCCCCCTCGCGACTCGATAAACGTTGAGGGTCCCTCTCAGACCACATCTGTGCTTTCTTGAATAACAAGGTGTCTAACAGGAACTCAAAGCCTGCGTGTACTTAAAAAAAGCAGAAGAAACTAACAAAAACGCTCAAGGTCCTGCTTGTTATCGAAAGAATACCCAGAGGTCAACTGGATAAAGTGGCATAACATTAAGTTATAAACTTCATGTCAAAAAATATTAAATATTGTTTAGATTGGATGTAGTTTGGATTTGAGCTTAAGCAGAGTTGGGATTTTCCTGTTAACCCCATTTCCTCTTAAATAATGATTCATTTTTATGCAAGTTCCTACATTAGGTTTTGCTAGCAGGAACAATAAAACTTAAATTAAAATTGTTTTATTATGATGACACATTTAGTTTGTCAGTCTTTTGATTAAAATGTAGTTTAGCTTTAGTCCTAATTTAATAATTTGTAGTCAAGTTGTAGCCCACTAAACTTTTATGTTTTAACAACAAACTTTTTAATTTACTAAATTGTTGTCATAATTTTAGATTTAAGTTCAGCCTTATAAAGCACATTTTTAATTTGAAAAAAAAATATTTGGATTTGCTTTTTTCAGTGCACTGTATACAAACTGAACAAAATTAATTGATAAGCTAAGAAAATGCTAAGCTATCTAGCACTTAAGGTAAGCATTTATTATAGCAAAAGTTAGATTTCAAAGTGTCTTTAAGATTTCTCTGCCACTAAATGTAATTTTAAAACATTTTTTAAATTAAAATAACTTCAAAAATATTTAATAAAAAAATATAAGCTGAAGAAATAAATAATGATCTCCTAAAATAGCATTTATCATAACCTGTTAAAAATAGGAAGTGGAAACATTCTGCCAAAAAAGTTTTAAATTTCACATATTTTACGAAACAGTCGGGTCCTTTTCCCCCCACTGATCAGTTCAAGTAGAAATCCTCACTTTAAATTTTAGATTTCTAATTTTTCACTATGATTGCTTGGTTGACTTTTCTTTTTTATCTCTCCTCTATCTCTCATCTCCTACTTCTTTGCATAAAAAACAAAGCAGTGAGAGATTATCCTGTGCATTTAGTATTCGGTTTTCTTGGTTTGCTGCTCTTCAGAACAACTTTTTTTTAGCTAATTTGCAGCATTTAGAAGAAAGATTGAAATAGTTTAAGATCCACATGCTTTTTCTGCATTCTGTTGCCTACTGTTATCTGAGGAATCTGTCACTGACAAGACAGAGAAAGGAGAAAATACCAGCACCTACTAGTATTGAAATATTCTAGTTATTCAAAAAATGTCATATTATTGGAAAGCCCTTAAGAAATTTGGTCATATCTGTTTTTTATATGTATAAAATTGTTTACATGGTTGATCCAGTTATTCCACATACCAACCAGTCAGAGCAATAATAGAAACTTCTTCATACACTGGACCTCCACATACATGCTGTAAAAGAAACACAGGATTTTAATGTTATACGTTAGCTGACCCTCCCATATGAGTCAGAAAAAGCCTCTTTATGTTGCTTGTTTTCATCATTTAGGAATTTAAAATAAGGAAATCCACGTAATAGGTGATTAAAACAGGAAACGAATTACATGAGCATGAGAAATAATAAAGAAAGAGGATAAACTGGTGATAAATATTCATATTTTTAGTATTAACAGCTGTAAGCTAATTGGTTAACCAAACAGTTTCCTGAGATTAAGGCTACATAGTATGTTAACACTGAGTCTTTCAGCTTAGTGTGGTGCTTGATGTAGTTTTCAGACACTAAGGTTAGTTTTTCTTTGTAGGGGTATGTCTTCTGTGACATAAAGAAACATTTAGTTTTATCAGTGGTCTGTACAGAGAGGAAATGAGTTGTCTGTGTAGTTGATTGCTTAAAACAGATACATTTCCTGTTTTCAGTATTAGAAGGTTCCTATATATTTAAAGTTGATTATAGAGTAATGAATGGGCCAATCTTGTTTCGAAATTAATCAAATCTTACATTTCTTTAGGTTCCTCCTCTGGACTGTGTGCTGAGCCTCAGAGGAAAATGCCAACTCACTCTTTACTGCCGTTTGTGGACAGCCCAGATGCCCTTCTCCAAGATATCCTGATTAGTAACAATGCAGGAATCCCAGGGCCTGGTTGCAGCATGACACCGCAGAGTGCTTGCACTGCGAAGGCCGTGTTACAGTCTGAGGACATTGTCCAGCTATCCTGCATGTTTTGCGATCAGGTTTTCACGCATCAGGATGAGCTTGGCCCGCATGTGCTCACAAATCACCCCACTACATTCTACGAACCCACAGTGCTGCGGGTCGATGCCGAATTCAGGGTCCCCGGGGAGAGATCCCAGCCCAAACCCAGTGTGCTGCCTGTGCAGGAGGAGGCGGCAGCTCCCAGCTGCATCGTTTGCGGTCAAGTGGCGCACGATGCCAGCGAACTGGAGACCCACATGAGGAAGCACAAGGACTACTTTACGTACTGTTGCAACATTTGTGGACGGCGGTTCAGAGAGTCATGGTTTTTGAAAAATCACATGAAGATGCATGTGAAACCGGGACCAAAGAGCAGGGCTGCTCTGGACCAGGAGGCCCCATTCACCATTAATGGCATCACCCAGGAGCCGTCCTTGGAGCCGGTCCTGTCTGTTTACAAAATGTGCATGGTTTGTGGGTTTTTCTTCCCTGATCATGACAGTTTGGCGGAACATAGTAAGGTTCACAACCGAGAGGCGGAGCTAGGTAAAGATGAAGACAAGGAGAAGACTGATGGTGCTACTGAGTTCCACAAACAGAAAACTTTTTTATGTAGTCTCAACCTGCATCCTGCCTCTGAAAATAAAAGTTTAAACAATGCAAGATCATCTAAGTGGATTCCCCAGCTGGATCCCTTTACTACATATCAGGCCTGGCAGCTTGCGACTAAGGGCAAGATAGCAGTTGGTCCTAATAATACTAAAGATATCGGTCAGGAACTCAGCACAGATAACGAAGACTGTGGCTCTGATAAAGAAGAGATGAGTGTTATATGGTCAGAAAGTCAAGGAGACAAAACTGTGAAAGAACTGCGGTCTCAGCCGCAGCCTGCTACTGAAACCTCAAACCCTCCGCGGAGGTCACTCATGCAAAAACATAAGGACAAAGAGAGGCCAACCACTTGTGAGGAGTGTCACAAAACATTCAGGACCTATCACCAGTTGGTTCTCCACTCCAGGGTCCACAAGCGTGATAGAGGTGGCGAAGATAGTCCAACTTCTTCTGCTGATGTGAAAACGCCAAGAACAGTCTCACAGGACCTGGCAGAGGAAGCACACGAGGAGGCTTTGGAGGAAAACTTGATTTCAGGTAAAACTGGAGCTCTGTTTAGGCTTCTACAAAGTGCTCCATCTGCTGGCAAGATGGGTAATTACACATAATTTTTTTTGTCATATATTCCTTTACCGTGTTTTTTTTTTTTAGGTGAGGATGGTCTTGAGCGATCAAAATACAGGTCCAAAGAATGCAGCTACTGTGGCAAATCATTCCGATCGAGTTATTACCTCACAGTTCACATGAGAACTCACACAGGTATATATCACTTTTTGATGTATATATCACTTTTGCTTTAATTTGTGACCTTAAAATAGAATTGATACATCTTAAAATTTTCCACATTTTGTAATGTCACAGCCACAAACTTGTAAAAGTTTAAAGGTTTTTAATGAGAGTTTATGAGAGTGTAACAGAAAACATTGATGAAAATGATACATTGTTTTTTTTTTTAGAAAGAAGATTCTGTGGCATGCATGTTTTGTTTTTTTTTAGCATCCCTGAGGCAATACTTTTGGTGCAGCTATACCTGGCAGTTTTTGGTGCATGTCTCTATCAGCTTTGCACATCTTGATACAGAAATATTTTGCCCATTCTGCTTTGCACAATAGCTTAGTCAGAAGTGATGAACAACAGTTTGTTTATGGTCTTTCTCCTGCTAGAAAGTGAACCTTTGCCCCAGTCTGAAGTCTTTGGCAGCCTGTAACTGTCTTTCTGCAAGGATTTGCCTGTTAATTTACCATTAACTTTGAGCAGCTTTTCTGTCTTTGCTGAAGAAAAATATCTCCACCACATGGCATTTTGAATTTTTACACTGGTCTCGCGTGTCAAGAGCACTTTGCTGTGTCTCCTGTAGTCCCTGTGGAAACCTGCAAACAATGATTTTGTTCTTGCTGCTTTTTCAAAGTGGCCAGATTTGGAGATTTCAGAACTAATTATTGTCCTGTTGCCAGCTTTTATCACCTTAGCTAAGGGTCTCTGAAGCACCTTCAGAGTTGTCATGGGTCTCTTGATATCTCTTCTCTGATGAATGCTCTCCTTTCCCAGTTGGTCAGTTTAGACGATGGCCATATCTTTATAAGTTTGCAGCTTGGCAATACTTTCTCCTTCATAGTTGGATTGAACAGAGCTTTATCAAATATTCACAGTTTGGGATATTATAACTAAATCCTACTTTAAACTTCTCTACTGGTTTATCCCAAACTGTCTGTTTTTTTCACAAAGCTGTTTTTTCTCTAACAAGTGCCTGAGGCCTTCAATAAATAAACACAAACTATCAAGCCTTAAAACTTCATGCTGTACAAATGCTGTACAGTGCTGTACAAATGCAGGCCATTTACCTTTAAAGGGAGCTGAATATAAATGTAGACCTGACCTTTGAAAATTTTATTTATAAAAAACAAAGTTTAAACATTTTTCTACCACTTGGCAATTATGATCTATCTGTAGGGTCTCTTCCCTAAAATCCCAATAAAATGTATCTAAATTTGTGACAAATCATCCCTTTAGGTTGCATGCAAAAAGGCATGATTTTACAATTAATCTGAGGTTCCTGCAATCAAGCTAAAGCAATTTAATTTGCATATTTTCCAGGTGAGAAACCCTATAAATGCGTTTATTGCAACTACGCAGCCGCTCAGAAGACTTCACTAAAATACCACTATGATCGTCGCCACAAAGACAAACGATATGGGGAAATCTCCAGCAGATCTGTACCTTTACTACCTTCTCCTGATGCAAGTCCTGCCCCAAGCAGACCTAAGCTCTGGGATTCAAAAGCAAATGGAATACCTGAGGTTAGACTTGATGGCTTGGACTTCAAACCAGACAAGCATATTGTGCAACTAAACACAGAACGCAGTGATGTACAAGTAGAGCAACCACTAGTGGTTAACCTGAAGAAGGAAAAAGAGGAAAGGAACGAGAACTCTGAGGCCCCATTAAATCTGTCGTTGAAAGTGTCTGTTTCTATAGCTGCCGAAGCCAGATGTGCATTGATGCCAAATTCATGCTCATTTTGCACATATAAAACCCTTTACCCTGAGGTTCTGATAATGCACATTAGGTTGACACATAAAGACAAATCTGAAAACACCAAAAAGAACGAATATGGAGGCAATGTGAAACTAAGACGTTATACAGGTTGCCCCCCTGCTCTGGAGGGGAAAGACGTTACTCCTCTCCAGATGACTGACAGACGCCATCCTCGCCGAACCAAATCCCCACTTCCACAACCCTCCAAACCTACAGAAGGTCTCCCAGTAAACCAGCCTCACGGCCCAAAGTCCTCACCGGTCCCTGCAGCAGGCCGAGATGTCACGTTGGGGTTTCAACCTTACCGACAAAATGCTGAGTCCCATCCCAACCAGGAATCCTCCAGGTACACAGAGGTTATGAGGAAAACCAATGCAGGAAGTAAGTATGTAGCGGACAGGACAGCTTCTCTGGGCAGAGTGGTAGTAAGCGAGAGGAGCTACCCATCAAGGAGCGGTGCCCTTTGGCACTCGGATGCTGCTCGCCTGTGTCTATCGAGCAGATTTGGGAGCCTCCCTCAAGTGGATTTTGGTGACCCGTCTGGCAAGAGATTGAAGCTTTCTGTAACGACAAACAGAGCGATTGAGACTGCCGAGAAAGCATCTTTTAGACCACTGCCACTAGACGGACCCAGTAGGCTGCTGCTTCCAGGAAGAAACGCATCGCAGGGGCCAGGCCCATCCTCGTCTTCCGAGGCCCTGTATCCAATAAAAACCGGGTCTGCACCTCTGGGGGGAAGTTTGGAGTCGGAGTGGAACATGATGAACTTTCTGCACTACACACCAAATGACCTGGCATCCTTCTACCACAGCACACCAACAAACCCCAGTCTGGCCAACCCCAGAGTTGGTATGTATTAAATTTGTGCATTAAGAGGGAAACTGTACATTTTTACTGAAATTAAACTTCAGTGTGTGTGTGTATAATCCATATTTTGAAGAACTAATACTAACTATTCTTGTTCAGGGGCCAGAACTCTACTGTACCAACCCTTACCAAGCCTACCCAGCCTTCCGAGGAGAGACCCCTCTACCTCTTTCCCACACCAGTGCTACGGGACCACTGACAAGAACTCGTAAAGTAAAAAGCACCAAGGTAAACCACTGGAAAATATGTGCAACAAATTTGTTTTGAACTTCAAACCTTTTTTTTTTCTTGCTTTTGTTGTTGTCCTTCACTGGATTGAAACTTGTTATCCGCAATATAATTTTGTTTCCCTTTTTCTAGATGTAAACAGAGCTGCTACCTTATTTCGGAAAACTTTATGGAAAAAGTATTTAATTTCTGCATTTATAAAAAGAGACTGTGCTCAGACTGTGCCTTTGTTGCCTTTAATTTAATGTAGATTCAATAGAAGAAAATTTGTGTTGTATGGATATTTCAGGGGTTGAGAATTTCATTATACAGTTATTTTCTTATCCAAACGGGATAAGTGCACAGATATCTCTCCACTTGGTGTACACTGGGATATTGCTATCAATTTAAACATTTATCGAAAGTCATATTCTACCCACACTAATCTTTAAATATCAGGTTATGTAACAACAAAAGCAGTGCGTAAAATTAGATAAAATCTGCCTGTACGTGAGACAGGGTTTGTGTGAAAATGGCTGCTCCATTCGCCTTCAGGCAGCAGTTAAACAATTTTGTTTTTGTCTCTTCCAAAGCACCACAGAGTGAGAAGTTTGATGGCCTTGGCCCATTAGATTACAAGCAGGCCACAGAAACCGTTTCCTCTGGATGCTCTACCTCATGCTGCTCTCTGTACACTTAGTTATTTTTAAAGCTGCTGTTGCTATAATGTCAACTGAGCTTGTGTACCTTGATAAATGGAGTATTTCAGAAACCGTCAAAAACCACACATGACACACAACTACATCTACATTTTTGGTTGTGGATTAACTTCAAATGCTTCAAGCAGAAAATACTTTAGTTACAAGATTCTTTTAAAAGGGTACATTTAATCATTAATCTCTAGTGCCTCGGATCCATCAGCTGCAAACCGTGGTTCGGTTTGTAATAAAATGATCAAATCTTGTCATTCTATTGGTGCACATTCAGTCTTGAAAGTGTGTAGTTTCAAGTGACCTTTTATGTGTGTGCCTGGAAAAAACAACAACCTAAAAGCAGCTATTTTGATTAATGATTCAATTAAATGTGAACTGTGAAGAAAAGAGTCTCAGGTTAACCGCTTTACTCGATGCTTAGGCGTCGCTTGTGTAATTTTGTGTTTCTGTTGCATTGAAATGCCTGAGATAAATATGGGATTTTGTATTTGGCTTGCATGTAAACTTAATGTAAAGTTGATACCATTGTTTTGAGATTTGTATGACATTTCAGTAATAAAAATGAGAGGCAAGGTTTTCCTACTGTCTGGCCTTTCATTTTCTCTTCAGATACTTTGAGTAGCAGTCTTTGAGCTTTACATTCATTCATAGGATAAATTTGTAGCAGCTTTTTTTCAACCAGTCACCAGTTTTATGCATTTCCCTAAACTGGTGCATCTCAGGAAATTAGAATACATTCAAACTGTTAATTTTTTTCAGTAATCCCACTTACCAAGGGAAGTTCTTGCAAAGGCATGTTAAGGCCGTTGTGGGAGTAAACTTCTGCCAAAAGTCAAACGTTTGCTAGAAAATTATCAGAAATTTTGAGATTCATCTCGTGAATTGACTAGAAAAAACTTGGAAAGTTCTGAGTTTCATAAGTTGAACATTTCCAATTTTTTCTTTGAGTTTTGAGTTTTCTAGTGTAAATTTACTTCTTTTTCTATTATCTACAATGACCCTAGTCCCTTTCCCTTATCTTCCAGCTTATGAACTAGTTTATTTCCCCAGATAACATTATAGAAGGCCAATAAAAAGGATTTTTAATAAGGAAATGTTGTGGTTTACCTTTTAATGTAAGTGTCCAAAATGTCATTGCTGAACAAGCTAGCGGTTCCATAAATTGCATTCCTGCGTGGAAAATATAAATATATGGAAAATATGGGGGAAAGAAAAAGTGGTAAAAAAGCATAATTAAGCAACAAGGGTAATTTGCCACCATAGGAGGATTTCCAGATGAATAAATCTCACATTAACTATTTAAAAATGGTTAATGTGAACCCATGCTGCTTGAGCTCCTGTGTGAGATTTTCAGTCAGTGAACCCTGTCATCTGCGTATGTGTTTTTTCCAAACCCAAAGAGTATTTCATACTTCCCTTTGCTCATTAGCCTTATAGAGATCCTGATTTAATTTTCCTCTTGGATTTGACTCCTGCTCATGCTGCCAAAAATACCAGCATCAGGTTTAACCACCATGGTATCCCAGCCAATTCGCCTGCACTAACAGAAACTCTATGGAGTAGTATTAAGAAGACGATGAGAAACCAGAGCCAACAAAGTGAATGTCAGCAACCTGGCCATCCAGCAAAGCCGCTGTGTGATCACTTTAACTGTATTTCATGTAAAATATTTACTGTCCATTACCTGAACTTGCTTTTCCATAGGCCCACAATTCCCACAATTTATGCATAAATTTTTTTAACAATGTAGAAACCGACATTTGAAATGTACTACTCTGCATAATGAGTTTGAGCTGTAAATATTTTTTTTTTTGTTCTGGATGTTTTTCTGACTCCCCTGAATGGAGCTGGCACATAGATGTCTTGGTTTCTTTACAGAACCTGACTTTCAAAGTTGAAAATAATTTGATGAATGGGTCTTGCAGGGTCGAGGCCGGGCTTGTGTCTATCTCCAGTGGTCTTTGGGCGAGAGGCAAGGAACATCTTGGACAGGTCATCAGTCCATCACAGGGACAAAAAAAACCATGCACACTAAGGACAATATAGAGAGACCAAATAACAGTCATGTGGAAACTGGAGTACCCAGAGAGAACTCGTACATGGACAGAGACTTCCTGATTCGCACACAAAATCTTTCTGCAAGCAACAGTGCAATCTTGATTTTTGTAAAAATGTTTACAAAAATGTTAATTTGCAAAAAGGAACAAAGTGAACATTTGCATCTTAGATCCATGTAAAAGTACTGTTTGATTTAAATATTTACTGTGAAATAAGAATCGACTCTATTGTTTTGGTCTTTAAATTGATCCAAAGAGAGCCTAAAGAAAGTTCTGACTTCATTCCTTCACTGTAAGAGAGTTGGTTCAACTTGTTGAATTCAAGTTGTTAATGATTTTGTTTTTTGTTTCTCGTTCACTTTAACCTTTACTTTCTTGCTTTAACCACCAGAGGGCAGTATTTATTCAGTCTAGATTGTTGCCTTGTGTGATATGTTTCTTGAGCAGAGTTGCAGTGCGGTTGTATGCTGTAAAATCCTACACAGTGACTAAGCTTCGAGTAGAATTACAGAGCAATGGGGCAAAGTGAATCATACTGTGTATATATTTACATACATATGTCTGCCTTCGTTCTGAAAAGTAAATCTTATTGCAAGAAAAAAAACAAAACTTAACAGATTATGGTAACGCCTACGCCCAAAGTGCTGACCTCTCATATGTGTTACACCTCAGGAGAATATTTATTTATTGAATCGCTACTTGTAAAAGAAAACAGAAGAAAAATAATCCGATAAGTTTGGAAAAACCCCCTTCATTGATGGAGACATCAGTACACTATTGTTGACTTTTCTCTATAAAAGGAGACGACTGACAAAACTTATCCCTGCTGTGTATTCTGTAAACAACAAACTGCAAGAGACAATCTTCAGCGCACTGAACATTTTAAACTTTGATTCTCCGTCTCTCCCCTTCATCAACCCCCTCCTCCCTTTTTGAGGAGACCACATCTGTTTGCTGTCTGTTCCCCTGGGCCTGCACTGTGTAATCTATTGCATTAGCTCACATTAGTGCATATCGCCCATGGGCCTCGGTAATCACAAACGCAAAATGAGCATTTCACTTAGCATCACCCTCATGTTCCCTCACACTGTGGCAGACCTAGAGCAAAGGCGTTTTTGAGGACGCGAGTCGACAACTGCTTATGACATCCGTCCTGTTACACTCGATCCCCAAGTCAAAAGAGTGTGACGGTTTTCATGTAAAGCTTAGTTAATAGGCCAAAATAAGGAACACTTTGTTTTCCATCCTCTGCTTACTTCCTGTTCTGGATCTTTTTCTGTAATACGAGAAGCTTAAGGAGAGGTAATGTTTCTCCCAGAATCTTGGTCTGACTTCAATCATTTTTAGACATCATGGGCCCTTTTCTTCCCTTATGCTTTGTTTTGCTGATAAATCATTCAGCAGGAAGCAGACTTTTATCAAGTTTTTGATGTAGATTTAAAATATAGATTAAAGAAATCAGTTTCACATGTTTGAGTAAAAACTTTGTTTTCAATCTGGTTGGTTGTGCAGGCAGAAAAAGCCCAAGGCATAAACAAATGAAGCTGCTGCTACAGGCATCCAGACCAGTAGGGGGCACCAAGGAACACCCTACATCTCAAACAATACTTTTCATAAAAAATCTGCATTGTTTTTGAAGCTCAGGCCTACTTTTACATTTGCTCTTAAGGGTTATGAATAGCATAAAAAAGAGCACTATAAGTATTGTGATTGTCATGTGTGCCCTTCATTTGAAGACCAAAACAGGGAAGAATAGTTTTGTTTGCTCTATTTTTTCTTTTAGAATTGTTCACTGTAGTATACAATCTCCAGAAAATGCAATATTCCTTCAACAATTTTGATCTGAATATTAATTTTTCAGGGACTAAGTGCGATTCTATCATTATTATTTTTACTGCAAAATCATTATTGTGTGTACTGGTCAACATCATACTTTAGACAAATTATTTAGCAAAATAAATATTAAACTTCATGCTTGATTTATATTTTAATTCCATCTGTGCCAAGAGAGACATTATAACCAAATAAAATCTTAGCTTTTGTTATAAACCCCCTCCAGCCAGAAGGGGGCATCCAAGAGCACTCAATAAGAATACAAATTTCAAAACATTTGTCAAAAACTTGATTCTGAATTTTTAAAAATTCTTTGCCGGTTAATGAATGTGAAATAATTTACTAATGGACTTAGTAAAAAGAAAATTAATATGTGATTTAGAAAAACATTTCAACATTATTCGTGAATAGCTATAATTTACTGTTTAAAGTTTAAAATGTATTGTTGATATTTTATATTTTTTTAACTTGTTCTGCTTGTGTCAGCTTGAGTCTTGAACACTGACGTGGGAAATTAATCAATAATATAACTTATCTTGAATAATTGCCTTTCAGTATTTATACATCTGGAACCTTTTAAATTTTTGTCACATTATAACAGAAAACTTTTAATTTCATTTTTCATTTCTAAAAAGTGTTGGGTACATTTGTATTCAGCGGACTTTCCTGTAATCTTGCCTTTAGAAATCACCAAGTAACAAAAGTTTAATTGTGTCAAATATAAGTTTGAATACAGAATATGAAGACCTCAGAGGTTTGTTATGAAAGCTGTGGCCTGCTCATATATTCAGACTGAATTCTTTGTAGAAGCACCTTATGCTGCGAGTCCAAGTTTTTTGGCTTATGTTTCTACCAACTTTGCACATAAAGTGTGATAAAGTCTGTGCTTTATTTCTGAAATTGGTTGAATTGTATATATTCTTAATGTTTGTCCATTTGTCTTGTCTGCTTTGACATATGCTGCTACCTTTCTTGGCCAGGTCACCCCTGGGAAAGAGATCTGGATCTCAATGGGTTTTTTATCTGGTTACATAAATGTTTATTAACAATAATAAAAAACAGAGATTGACATTTTAACCTCCGCTTGGACAGAGAGTGTCAGTAAAAAGCAATTTCCAGGTTCTGCTATTACATACTAGTCAGGTTATATATCTACTAAGCTATTCCATTGCATCTGTGGCTGTGTTAAGGTGAGCTGTCCCCCTGAAAGGTGAACCTCTTTATGTTTTTCAGTCTCCAATAGGTTTCTTGTAGAATTGTCTAGAATCTTCCTATCAACTCTGCGCAGCTTTCCTGACCCTAAGGATGAACAACATCCCCACAGCACAGAAGAAGGAAGTTAAAAGGAAGCTTGTTGCACTTGTTTTAAATGATTCCTAAATGAAAATAGTGTTATAAAAGTTTAAAAAAGCACTTGTGTCATAAACCATTCCAATTAAATTTTGCTTAAAGTCAAATAATACTGTAGGGGTGAGTGTTATGTGCAAAATACCAAGACAAAAATTAGGCCATGTTGAACTTCTTTCTCTTGAAATTCTAGGCATTTGTGTCAAATCCTTAAATTTTATTTAAGAGATTCCTTATGTTGGAAATGTTTTATACTGGATTTTTTATGTTTGATTTTATAGAAGATTATGTTTAAGAATTGTATTAAGGCTTGTAGATAGAAGCATTTGATATTGAATATTTTTATGTCCGTATGTGGCCGTATGTTTTTCTTCTTCCCCTTTAGTCCTCTCTTCTTCTGTCTCCTCAATCCTTTTAACACTCATAATTGTTGCCTCCAGAACGTCAAATTGCTTGAATTAGCAATTGGGCCAGCACAGCAGTTATATGGTCAATTGTTGAACATCCTGTCAGACTTTGAGGCTAAAAGTCTGCTTTGTCTGCGATCGCTCATCATCGTCACCCCATTCCCTCTGAGGAAGAGGGAGCGATGTAACGGTTCCCACAAAAACAGCCCGTGGCCTAAGGAGAGGGATTTGGGTGTCTGGAGACAACAGAGGCCATATGGAGCGGGGCTGAGATAGCAAGGCGCATGTACAGAATAATGGATGATGTGTCATGTTTCATGTTGCAGAGAAGCCATCAGGAGACTTGGGTTGGGGGAAATCAAAAGGCTCACACACAGCACAAGCGACTGTTGGACCATTTAGCATTTTTTGATTATTTTCATGCTGGGAGAGCGCTGAACATATAGGCCTGATAGATGAGGTCTTCTGTTTTCAATACCTGTGGTCTGTGTAGGTTATTTATGAGTGGATACAGTCAGGATTCAGAATGGCTATTATATGCAGGACTATTGGAATGATAACTTTACCAGCCTGATGAACCGACCACCTGTGTACTGAATCTAAAAAGCACTCAAGCGAATCACAGAACCAAGAGCAACTATAAATAGAACAACTTTATCCAAAACATCAATCAACCAATCATATATTTAAAAGGCATTTTTATACAGTCAGCTGTAACACAAGTTGCTATACTCAGGTTATAAACCATAAAAAACATGCAACAAAAACACCAGAAAATTAAAACAAAATTTTTTAAAAATAGGACAACAATAAAACATCACCTTGTAGAGCTGAGCACCAGATACTGATTTAAAGAATGTGACAATAAGAAAATCTAAAAAATCTAAAAAAGTATATCCGGTCAAGATGGCTGCCACACATACCATGACTAGCCTAGAGTATTAAAAATTGGACTTAAGAATGGCATTACTTCAGCATATTCAAGTAAAAAAAACAACAAAAATCAATGAATCTATCTGCTTATCTATCTGTCTGTCCGTTAAGTACATTTGTTTACTTAAAAATAGTATTCAATGCATTTCAAAATCCAAATTATGATTTATTATATTGCTACTCATGTAAGGTTAAAATCATCAGCTATAATATAACTGGTATGATGTAAACTAATTACAAATGATGATAATGACGATGATGACAAAGAATCTGGTGTTGACATGTTGGTATGGGCAGGGCCCCATATAGAAATCTGCTTGAGGCCGGCCCTGCTTCCAATATGTAGAAAATTAAGAGACCACTTACAATCATTAGTTTCTCTGATTTTACTTTTTATAGGTATGTGTCTGAGTAAAATGAACATTGTTCTTTTATTCTATTCTATGAACTACTGACAACACGTCTCAGAAATTCCAGGCAAAAATGTAGAATTTGTTTGCAGAAAATGAGAGTCAGTCAAAATAACGAAAAAGATGCAGAGCTTTCAGATCTCAAATAATGCAAAGAAAACAAGTTCATATTCATTTAGAAAAAACAATATTAATGTTTTAACTCAGGAAGAGTTCAGAATTAAATATTTGGTGGAATAACCAATGGGTTCAGTGAAGTGGTCTCAATTTTTTCCACACACACACACACACACACACACACACACACACACACACACGCACACACACGCACACACATATATATATTTATATATATATATACACACACACACACAACAGTAATCACATTGTAATGCAGCACCTTCATCCCTTCAGTAACAGCCCTGCAAAGGACAGGGTGGACACAGGAAAGAGGAGCATATGCCACCACTGCAGTGGAGATAAAACCTCCTCAGTCCAAGCCGATTGCCACAGGGGCCGTGTATACAGAGTCCCTCCCCCTTCCCTTTTTTATCAGCCCTACCTGAATGTGAAATAAGCCGAGCACCTCCTCTCTGTTTTTCTCCCAGTGTCAGAACTACGTTTAAGTGCTGTTTCCGATACCCATGAGTAAGCCCCATAAAAGCCGCCCCATCGCCGCAGCGTTATTGTTTCTTGCGGATGATTGATTGATGGATGAGGGCTGACACTTCAATGAAGCCATTTCCACTGGCATCTCTATCCGATGATGTGCAGCGTATATTTTCCATCCACGCCTCATTGCTCGCCTGTGTCATTCCTGGAACTTCATTTACACCATGTTCCCTGAAGGACCTTTTTTAGCCCCATCTTCCTTTCTTTTTTCCCCCCTCTGCCTGGCTCCTCTTTTTATCTCTTTCCTTTTCTATGCCATAAAATAATGCCGTTTCTTGTTGACACTGGAGGGGCCTGGAATCATTCGCACGAAATGATAAAACCAAAGGCGTGGAGGGGTTATTTACAGCATGCGTAACACTGACAGAGTCCCACTGTTCTGCTATTTCTCTGTCAGAAGCCAAGTCCATTCTGAGGCAGAGCAGAGTTGTGATATACATATCAAACATACCTACACCGTATACACAGGCCCATTCATTTACTGGTATCTCCTGAAGGCGTACAGTGGCCTCCAGCGTTGCAGATTCAGCTGAGAGCCTGTCTGCAGCAGCCTGAAAAACATGTTAAAGTGTATTAGTTCGATGACAGTGTGATTGAGGTGGCTTTTTTGAGACAATTGCCTGTTTTTGCTCATATGGGGAGCAGATGGTAAGCAGGCATCAGTGCGGCAGGCTTTCTGGGATGACGGCCATGAGATTTCCCCCTCAGGTGCCATTGGAGCCCCTTTAGAGGAGGAGAGTGATTGGTAGGACATGGCACCCCTAAGCAAAGGCGTTTTTTCCCCTCAAAATTCCCTGTGTTTCACATTTTTAAACAAAACAACATTGTGTACAACATGACCCAGGCTACATAAATGTTTAAAATGTAACCGTCAGCTTCATTTCAGGACAAAGATGTGTTAAATAATTTGTTTCTTGTATTTATGTAAAAATTGGTACCTTTATTTGGACCAAAAAACTGTGCTAATTGGAATATTCTTTGTTATGTTTTGTGAAATTAATGAAGTTGGTTTAGAATACCTTCATTGTTGCAATGAACCAAACCAGTGGTGTCCAAACGTTTTGCCCCAGGGGCCAAAACTGGTAAACTTTAACAGCTGGTGGGGCACAAGATTCATTAAATAAAACAATTAAAAATTAGTTTATGATTTTTCTTTATTTTTTTTTAGTTGCATCTACTCAACAACAAAGAAAGCTTTTATGGAATCTGTGTATGATGAAAACAGAAAAAGGGTTACAGTTATTTACGTAATTTTGAATCAGTTGAGGACACTGAAAACCTGGTTTAATGTAACTGTCATGTTGGATTTGAGTTTCTTCACCAACATGCATGTTCAAACATAAGGCCAGAAGATCTTTGATTCAATGATTTATTAACAGTAAATCTTGAATATGATATTTTCCAGATTAGCCCTCTGGGATCGGGAGCGGCTGGCCTGCTTAGGTTCTGCTTGGAGAGGGGAGAAGTTAGTAGTGACCGGGTTGAGGGAATCATGACAGGGGAATGGAGAGAACGGCTTACAGTTTCTCGGATGGAGGGGCGCTGAGGGAGAGGAAAGGATCCAGGAGGTGCAGAGGCTCTGAGAGGGTAGAGGGGAAACGAGCGGCAGGCGGTAGGATCCGGTTGGCAAGGAGCTGATGCGAGCTGGGCTGAACGTGGTTCCTGGCTTCATCCAAACAGCTAATCGGGATCTGAGAGATGGCAAAACAGGATTAAGTTGACGACTCATTAAATGACAGTGACATGAACTTGAGGTTTGACTCTGGCCAACAAGTGGGACCATCGAGCGATGAATGACAGCCCCACCGCTTCTTAAGAATCCAGCAGCCGGTTGCTGAAATCCGCCAGCCTGCCAGAACTCTCCCACGAAGATCGTCTATAGGAAGAGCCCTCACACAAAACTGAACCCTAACAGTAACTGGGCACATTTAATAAATAATTGATAATTGAACAAAACTCATATCTTGATTTTATTTGCATGTTTGTGAATTATGCATAAGAAACAGTTTGACTATTGCTTCACTTGGAAACATTTGAAAGTTTCTTGACATGTATAAATAGTTTGATAAAATTATTTGGAGAGTGTGTTATGTGCAAGATTGTTCTGTCAAGTTGTTTTACAAAGTTATCATGGAAGTTAGAAGGAGAGCAACTTTTATCTAGGAGATGAACTTTGAAACTGGACTGGACTTGTGCTTTTAGTCATAATGTTTCATATCTGCTCAGTTCTGGTTTGTTGCTTTCATGAAAACCTCCAAGGTCTTCACAGGTAACAAATAATTTATGAGCTATCAGCTACAATGCATTTTGGTATTGCTACTAAATGTCTAAAAGTCAGCTTGCTAGATATCATTGTGCAGAAAACAGTAAAGGAGCTGCCCTTAGGCCATCTTGGGATCTTAATGTGTTATTTCTTGCCATCACTTTAGTGTGAAAAAGCATGTGAAGCATCTGCCTTTCAGCACCTTGAGATCAAAATGTACCCTGTAGTAGACTGCAGGGAAAATCGGAGGACACAATGCACAGTTTACCACATGATGCATTTACCAAAGCCCTGTGTGGGTCTGTGTGTGTGTGTGTGTAGTCAGTGTATCTGACCTTGGCTGCTATAGGACACTTTGGTTCATCAGGAAAGATGATTGTTTCCTTTAAAAGATATTAGGAGGGAAACGTCTGAAGGAAACTGACATGGCTCCCTGCATCCCTGATGGTTTCCACTCCGTTTCTTTTATAGTCCTTCAGTAGGTGAGGGAATAGTCTCCCGCCACTGTATTTATATATTAAGCAATGTCTTTCCCCGCAGAAACAAGAGTGTAATATTTTCTACACAGGCGTGTCATCCTTTATCAATAATCACCTTGGAGGGAGAGCTGCTCTTGGTGAACAGATATTGACCTCTGTGGTGATGAGGGTACATTACCAGTGGTGATCCTTCACCACAACACAGAGAGCAGGGCGACGGCCGTAGGGGCAGGTCGCTTATCGACTGTCACTGGATCACAGCAGGACCATGCTACAGTATATCACCATTTCAAAAAATTAATCTTAGATCAATGAAAAAACGTCATACAATTTGACAATTTGAGCTTTTTTTTCCAGTTTTTTTTTTTTACATTTTGTCCCATAAAAAATGTCAATATATTCTTTATTGTAGTATCTGTGATCCAATATTTGACTTTTTTTTTTTGCTATTAAAAATCAGGTGGACATTTGCATTGTCCACCTTTGCTCTGATATTTCTAAATAAAACCCAGTGCAAGTAATTTCCTGAAGAATTTGCCTAATTAGTAAATGCAGTACACATGTGTGTGTGATGAATTCAGTCAGTCATGTGAATACAGTCAGTATAAATACATCTGTTAGAGAACATTAGAGAAGGAACGCAGATGATAGGTTAGGAATAAAGTTTTGAAGAAGTTTAAAACAGTATTAGATTTTTTTTTTTTAAATATGCAAAACTTTAAAAATCTCAGAGCTTTATAAAATTCATCATGTCAATATGAATGTATTATGACAATGTTTTTCAAATTGTGTGAGACCACTAGGGGGCAGTAGGGGGCTCAGAAAACTGGAGGGAAGATGAGGGGGAAAAAAGCAAAAAAAAAAAAAATTTAATACATTTTTTAATCTGAATTTTTTTATTCAATCTGTTTTTCATTCAGTATTATAACATAATATGTTGTTGAAATGCTATTTGCCATGGTGATCTTTCTGATTGCCAGTCAAATTTATGAAGCTTCTTTCTCAAGCTAGCATAGCACAGCATTTAAGATAAACGAATATAATAATTATTGAATAGAGAATAAAAGTGAAAAAATAAAAAATAAAACATTCTAAAAGTTCCTTCACATATTTTTTTGAAATGTGAAAAAGTTCAAGTGGTATGCATAATATTGCATCACTCAGCATAACCTGTTTGGTTAAATCCGTCCCTTTAAGGTATTATCTTCTTAAAATAAAGAAAAGAAAAAACACAATATGTGCATAAATAACCTGCTGGCTCTGTGAGAAGATGAGCCAAGAAGTCACAAAGCAATGGCCCTTCTTGTCTAATTCAACGTGACACTGAATAGTACACACAGAGAAACAAGTAACCTCAAATTGGGTTATTCCTCCTACCTGCCAGTAATCCAGTTGATAAGCACTATACATGTAGATTTCTGAGGAGCAGAGAAATCAGATTACTCAGAGCTGAACTGGGATTTTCAGTCTAAATTGGCTGTTCTTCCAAGGGCCCCCTCGTTCTAACAGGATGAATGAGGGGAAATAAATGACTTGACTTTGCTCAGATAAATAGTCTGCAGAGGAGCTCTGAGCAATGGCAAGCAATGCAGGCTTACTGAGCATACAGATATTCAATGTGTAGATACATTTAGGAGAAAAAACTATCACATCTACAAAGCGTTAAAAGATTTGAGGACTTAAGATGGATGTTGGAAAGAATTTTCTGCAAAACAAAAGAAGCTGCACAGCATCTGAAAGCTGTTTCAGAGAACAGTTGGGGAACGTAAACCCGACCTCCTGTCATGGGTGACAAAAATGTATGATGGTTTCATAAAGGGGCTTAAGAAAATCTGTCTTAGGTCTGTTTCATTATTTTTATCATAATCGCTTAATGCAACTCTGAATTGGAGGCTTTGTGAACTTGTAAAGCAAATATTTTTAGTGATTTCATATGAGGTTGTCATTTCAGCCTAATTTGCTGACATAAAGTTGTGTAAAAGTTTTAAACCACCCCAGTCTTTTTTTTTTTTTTTGATATTATTATTTGCTTTCAAGGAGTCAAAATGTTTTGTAATCTTTAGCAAAGTGATTTTGATCAATTGGTTCCCAGACTTTGTAAAAATACGTATGCTTTTATTTTGGAGGAAGATGAAAAACCTGCCAGGCCTTGAAAGTACCAACAATAGACAAACTTAAATTGAAAGCCATGCCAAACATTTTTTAAATCTAGAAATTGTGATTTCAAAACTAAAAATAGACGACTGCATCATTTAGTGTTTTCTTAAAACAAAAGAAAAATAATGGGGAAAAAAACGAACTTTATATCATGTAACAGTTTTGTCAACTGCAGCGAGTCAATTTCTCTGTATGTATTAAAAAGAAAAGGAAGAAGCTGCAGTCCTTTCCTTTAGCAAAAATATCCTTCATTAGTGAGGTGCTGATGTCACTTGTTCACAGTTTGGTGGCTCAGAGCTTCATTCTTCACTGAGGCTGTTTTTGAAAATAACTTCCCTGCTCGTGTTAGTCATCAGTTCAAAATTGCTTGTAAAAATAAACAAATGAATAAATAGAATCTCCCTCTGAACAGAACAGCAGTCTCACCCAGGGTGTGCACCCACATTTTGACACCAAGCTACCACAAAGTGGATTTCTACACAGGTAATATTTGGATTAAAATGAATGATCATTTACCATCTGTTCATTTCTTTATACCACCGTTATCCTGTATTAGTTGCTTCTGATCTTCAGTGAATAAGGGCAAGGCAGTATCTTTAACAGATGTCCCTTTTTTAAAAAAAAAAAAAGAAAATTGAAACCTGAATTACTTGTTAAGACGTACAACTCTTTAAGAAGTAAGGTTACGTATCACAACTTGTCCTTTTCTCACAAATATGGAAAAACAATAATACATTTTCCAATGTGAAAAATAATATTGCTCCAGCTAGTACAAACCTGTAACTGGGCTTTTATTCACATCAGCCTAAGTAATGAAAACAAAGTGTTGCAATAAGTCAAGGAAATGTTCAGAACGTGATTTGAAAAAGAGCCAATTTCAGTCAGGAGTTGAACAGCACAGAGACGGTTTAACAATGAGATGATCTGTGTATATATGCTTTTAGTTAACATTTGTAACTAAAAGCATAAATGGTTTTAAACTTACGGAAAACTGTGTTACATTCTCCTGTAAGAAGATATTGTCATGAAATCATCATCATAACATATTCAGGAACTTTTACTGGTGAATCGAGGTTTACCACTTTAAATAACATTATCTGGGTCCGTGTGGAAGTTCTTTTATTTCTTCAACAATTTCTTCCAAAACTCAGTGGAAAGAATTTACACTCATGGTAATTTTGCTCTTTTAAACTTCCATAGTGAAATTATTTAACAAAATTCAACTTCCCTGAGTTTTAAAATCAAGAATTTGGTGATTAAGTTTAAATTTTTTGTGAATTTCTCAAAACTTCACAATATGGAAGATGAGTAGGGCTGCTGAGAAAATAATCTTACAATTTTGAGGAAAAAAGTCAGAATTCAGATTTTATTTATTTATTTATGTATTTTTTTTTTTTTTTTTTTTTACCAGAATTTAGAGATTAACTTCAGAATTCTGGAAATATTTTTCAGAATGTTGGGGGAAAAATACTGAAAGAAATAGAAATACACCAACCAAAGGTAAGTTGTAAAATGAAACTTTGAAGAGAGGCAATTTATATTTATATTGGGAAAAAGAAGCAACTAAAAAGAGAATAAAAAAAGTAACTGACTAGACCTTAGCCAGTTTGTGTTTGAGTTTCCATGGAAACTTTGTTCAGATCTATTTAGGCTTGCTTTTTAAAGAGAATTGATTGCAAATAACCCTGACCTCAACCTATCGATTTCCAGTTACTAAGGACCACAACCACAAAAGAGATTTACGGCTCCTATCTTCACCAGCATCCCACTGCATGTGTTCTAGATGTGACCTTTTGAGCAGCAGCGACACTTAAAAATGCAGGCCTTATTTGTAGAGTTTTTTTTTCTCTATTATGGTGCATTTATTATCCAGAGAAAGCAGTTTAAGCAAGAGCATCAGAATTCAAGCAGTTAGGTGGCACTCGAATCCATCCGTGTGTGACTTGGGTGTTAACACCTCAGCATGATTTATGTCCCAAGCAGCATTTCCCTGCATCGCAAATAGCAAGACTTTCAGCTTCTCTTCTGCTGTTTTTGTATTTTCTAACATGACACATGAATCCCCGGTGGCCCTGAAAATCAGACAACCCAGGTGCAACACTAATATCCTCCCAGTATCCAAACATTTCCTTTAAAAATAACTGGCACATTGGGGCCCATAAATTAGAAGTGAGCGCTGCTCAAGACGTCTGGCTTCCAATAAGACCGTACCCAGAGCAATAAACTTTGACATTGGTGCTTGAAAAATGCCTGCCCTTTTTCATTGTCAAGTGTTACAAATTGATGAAATGAGTTCATCGATGTTCCCTGGTCATTATCTCTCCAGTGGCACTTTGTTTTACAGACAGAGGAAAAAGGAACAGTGCAGATTAGAGGCCCAGGCACAGTTTATCAAACAAAATCTAATATCATCCATAAGAGAAGAATCTGGAAATCAATACTTCATTACTAAATTGTTAGTGGGGATGAAGAGTAATTGTGTGAGTTCAGAGATGTGTCTCGGCGGCCGGGGCATAGGAAGTTCAATGTCACCCGGGAAGTGATAAGTAAAGGCACTGATGGGAAGAAACATTTCTTTAATGGGGGCTGCAGCAGGAGGGCAGTGGCCTGAGCACAGAACAGACAATAGACACTAGTTTGCCATTGATTGGCTCGACTATAAGGATGAAATGGCTTAAAGAGCAAAACTGAGAAAAAGAGGAAGACGGAATGAGAAGGAAAAATAGAATGTGACTGAGTACCACCTTCTGAGTTCAACCTTCTTCAGTTTTTTATGCATTCAGGAGAATCTTCTATTTTCTCATCAACCAAACAGAGATGCAGTGCAGTAAAAAACAAAAAAAATTAAAGAATTTTCCTGCTTCCTACACTTAAAAGGTTTCAGATAATCAAACAAATTTTAATGCCAGACAAAGATAACCTGACCTTATGTTTCCAAACCTTTCTCCATGTTTGTTAAGCCATGGATTAATTTAAACCCTTTGGTTTCAGTTTCATTTGTCGTTCTACTGTCAGACCTGTTGAATGAAAAAAAAATCCTTTGAATACAAACTGTATGGCAACACGAAGTAGGCTAAGGAATCTCAAAAAGGAAAACAGCAGAAAAAACTAATTGACTCGTTTGTTTTAGATCTTTCTTTCATTGAACTGTCTACTTTTTACATGTTCCAAGATCGACTGAAAGATCCCTACATAGACTGGTTACTTGTTTGTATAATGCAGTGCTTTGATACAAATCAAACAGCCCCAGAACCATAAAGAGTGTGAGTCAGGAGATGTTAAACAGCTAACCATTGAGGCAGAATTAAAACAATTCTGCAAAGAAGAGTAGTCCAAAATTCGTCTGCTGCAGTAGCAGTGGCTACAACCATTTATTAAATGTATGTGAACTTTTTCCACTTAGTGCCAGGTTCATTTGGCTAACTTTTTTCTTTACCCACACAAAGTAAATACAATGAAAAGTGTGAAAAAACAGCAGACCACTTCATGACACAGCTATAGCCATTAGCAATGCGTCCGTCTTAAACATGGATCAGCGTTAATGAACCCTTGTAAGTAACTTTGAGGAAAGATCATAGGCATACCGGGACATTGTGTAGAGTGCCGAACATTTGGCTTTCTGGAGCCCTCTGGCTCCTCTTTTGTTCACCGTGTGTAGGGGGGCACATCAGTGCAATGAGCACATCACCCCTGTGCAGCTCGGCACCGCCTCATCCGTCTAAAAGCTTGTGTCTGGAGTCCCTCTGACCCATTCCCCTTGCTCGCCATGTTCAGCCATGCAAATCAGAGTGCCTTCAGTTTGAACATTTATAAGATGAACCTGCAGCTCATGTCTGGAGCCACTGGGGGGTTCAGAGCGGCTGCTTAACATATGACAGGAGAATTTGCAGTTTTGGGAAAAAGACATAAAGTGAGGCCAGGTTTATGTAAAAATTTGACTCAGACATAAAATAATAACACATTTATAGAATTCAATTGTTTTTTTTTTTTTTTTTTTTTAAAAAAACAAAAAACTGGTGGCTAGTATTTATGATGTTGTCATATACACTTCTGTTGTCTCCAACATTACCAAAAAAAGATTTGTCAACTTAGTTAAATAATATATTTTGCTAGCAGCATAATATCTTATTATGCTAACATAATAATATTGGTTGGTACTTTTCCTTTAAGTATTTGCTGGTATGTTCACAGTATTTGAATCTAGTCACTCTTTCTGTTCTTAATTTTTGTTGCACCTGTTAGCAAAGTTGGTATTTCTGTCCATTCCTGCGTTGTATTCTTATCAATATGCAACATAGAAATGTTGTATCTATGCAGATGATACTGAGCTTTGTTTATTTTTTATACTTTGATACAGAATGTGTGTAGCGGAAATTACTTTTGATCATTAACTTTCCTAATATAGACAAAAAGCACCCAAAACAGGTACAAATTGACCAGCAGTCGGTGACATCCTTTGGTAGATGATTTATTTTCATACCTGATAAAAGTTGGTAGGGAAACAACCAAAACTTCAGAATTAGAAAATGGCTAACTGCAAAAATAACCAGCAGTTGCACCAATGCAACACATCAAGTGTTCAAAAGGTGACGCCAAAGACACAACTAATGACATAAATGAAATAAAAAGCAGATGAAGTCAAAACAAGGATCCATGTTTTCTAAAAACTTGTCAACATTTTGACAACTTTTCAGAGTTCTACATTTCTTATTCTTACTCTTATTTTCGGCAAACAGAAAACTAGTTTTGTACAGATTACTGTGCAAAACTGTGCTACTTGTTATATTCACCTCGACTTTGAAGCATTAATTCTGATTCACAAAAATTTCTAAGAAATTAACCGTTTAAAATGAAAACTTCTAAAATAAAACAAATGGGAAAAAAATACAACTGCTACAACTGCCACTAATATACTTTGTTAAAGTTTAGAAATAAAACTGCTTTGTTAAGCGAAAGCAAAAAAAAAAATAATAAAATCTTAGGCTTATGAAAAGATCATGATTTTGCATAAAGTACAGGCATTCAAAACTCTGCCCTGGTCCTTAGTGTGGGAGCTACTGGCTGAGAAATGCTGTCATGACACAGAACTGCGGTTCGTAGAAACGTAAAGTAGCAGCTCTTTCCCTGGTGATGGGGCAAAGTCCCTCCTGCCAATCAGGAGAGTGAACATTCAGCCTGTTCACAGAGGAAAGTTTGAAATCAGTTCTCTGCAGGATGAGGGGGAAATAAAATTAGGCTTGGAAGACTTTTACATCTGCAAAGCCAGAATCATGCTGAACATACAGGAGATATAAAAACTGCAAACATCCCTTATGAAACTCCAGTGGTATTTGTGATGCAAAAAATTAACACCAGGAGAAATCATTCCAATTTTTTCCACCTACAAAGTGGCCCATATGCTGCACAATTTATCTGAAAACAAGTCCGTTAGGGGAAATGTACAAAATAATAATAATAATAATAATAATAATAAAAAAGTGCTGTTACCTGGTCATATACTGTAAGTTTGTAGACATTTAAGCACTTATTCTGTTGCTCATTTTGCAACAATTTTAGCATTTAGATGAACTTCAAATAACGTTCAGTTGTCTTGGTAGGATTTTCCAGATGTTTGTCCATTCTTGTATTTTAGTTGAAGCCTCATTGAACAAATATATCTGTCCAAAACAAAGGGCGCAATACACACAGTTCCTGAGCATTTACATGTGTTATGAACCAAAAAGTATAAATACTTTTTAATACATTAGTTGCATTTTCTTTCAAATATATGTTCTACCAAAAAATTTGTGAATTGGCAGATTTACTGTGAATAATTTGGAATTAAGTTTTAAAATCCTCAAATACTGAATTGTGAAAAAGCAGGGGGTCACTACCCATGGACAAGATGGGACAACAATGTTTGGAAATAGGAAATTTCTAGAAAACGAATAAAAAGACAAGATAGAAACTGGTCACGAAGGTTGCCGAGGCGCCGACAACAACACTGCAGGACTTTCTGGGAAGTGCTAGCTGCGTTGCCAGTTGACAAAATATGCACCAGTTGGTCCATGTTTCTGGAACAAGCAGCAGGGCTGCAAGACAGAAACTTTTTCTTTAAAGTAAAACATTCAAGCCAGTTCCTTATGGAAGAATGCATATACCCAAATCGACAAAAGAATGAGTTAATGAAAAGAAAATGAAAGATTTGGAGTATAATATTAACAGTAAAAAAATGTTAAATGATTTTTTGTGGTGTATGTTTTTTTATTTAAAAAATTTAAGAGGGCTGGTTACAGTTGTATATATACTGAAGAAATGATGTAAAGCCACATATGGTGCAATAATTGCTAAGTCCTTTAAGGAGAGTTTTATTAACATCATCTGGACAAAAGGAACTGTATTTTGCACTTTGCGGCAGTTGCAGAGCTCCATCTTCTAGATTCTAAGTTCAAATTGAGAACAAACTTGAGAAAAAACGTAACTCATGTTTCGGTTCTTTGTTTCAGTTTAATTTTGTTCGACTGTTACATGATCTCAAGTTTTTCAAAGCTGTTTTGGATTTCTTCCTGGATCCATCCATCTTCCTATTGACTCCAACCAGCTTCCCTGTTCCCTCTGAAGAGAAGCATCTGCATAGCATGATGCTGCCATGACCGTGTTTGCACTAGATTTATTTAGGGGTAGTTAATGAAGCCAAATGTTCATTAACCAAATTAATCTCCAATTTTTTTTATTTGGAGATTAATTTGGTCTGCCACATAAAATCCAAGTTCAAAACATTCAAGCGGACGGTTGAAAATGTGAAAAGTTTCATACTGTATGAATACTTTTGCAGGGTACGGTATGTAAACACCTGCAGCAATTAACACAGCTGAATGTGTTTTTGTTTTTTTTTTCTAATTAAGCCACCACCTTCCTTGCACAACAAACGATTAGTGATAAAACAAGCTGTAAGATCCACACGCTGCCATTTCTAGAGATGATATTTGAATGTTCAGCAAGTATACTGCTCCTTTTAAAATAAGGAGCTCCCTGTTGTTGACAGAGAAAAACATTTTTTTTATTTTTTTTTTGTGCAGGGCTTTGACGTTGGTGAAGTGAGGCTGACAGTCCAGTAACAGGGGCCGTTTGCTAATGATTTTTGAGCAGCCCCCAACCGAGTCCTAAATGTCTGCAATATCCATAAACAACTCTATACTGTCCAATTAGGCAGACAGAGATGTACTGGGCTGTCAGACAGATTTGCATGGCTAAGCACCTGAGATCCAAAGGATGATGAGGGGGATGGTTCACCGGCCAGAGAGAGAATGTGCACAATGGATGACTTTCATTACAGCATTACCGCTTTACATACACACTCATCCAATTACTGCCTGGATTAATTGATCATCGTACCTTTCTTTTTCCTAGCAACAGCGTCGGAGCTGCTGTGTTTTTCTCCTCTCTGCTCTGCGTCCCTGCTCCCAGGTTTCCAGTGAGAGCTCTTCATAAGAAAAAAAAAAAAAAAGTCTGAGGGGACATTTGGAGAATGGAGTGGGGGTTTTGTTAGAGAAAGCCGTCATGAGCCACCACTGTGAGGACGGCCATTTGCAGGATCGCATACGTTGGGAATAATTAGAATTTATGTGTGCTCGTCAATCCCGCCTCAGCCTCTTTCCTGCTGTAGAAGAGCCATCAATGGTCAGGAGGGTTCACCGGAGCATGACTCATCCCTGAGCGCGTTTGATCAGAATGAATTATGCCTTTTAGATTCATTATGGCACTTTATTTCTCCTCTCTGTCCTCCTTCCTTGTCCGTTCAGCACGGGGAATGAAATGTACAAGACAGCGTACATATTTTATTGTATGCATGCTGTCATGCACGCACGGTTAGGGATAAGAAGTAGGAGGAGGCGTTTCGGCCTAGCAACCCATTATAACACATTTTTCTGAACAGTTTCTTTTTTTAAGGGAGAGTGGAAAGTTTCACAGAGCAAAGGAGATGTCTGTTTAAGCTGAGAAGCAGACAGTTAAAGAATAAAGTAAAACTAGCCAACAGGAATACTTCAGAAGGAAGCTGCTTTTTTATTCTATTATGAGCCTATAACTGTTAATGGGAAAGGATAAATGCTTCTGATCATCAAACAGATTTTAATATCTGACAAAATAAAATGAATACAGTATGCAGTTTTCAAAAATGATTTCATTTATGACGGGGAAAAGCAATTCAAAGCAGCCTGGTTTTCTGTAAAAAAAAAGTAATGTAATGGAATATAATATTATTAAACACAATTTCACAATCTTTTAATCCAGGTGTGATTACTCCCAAAATAAAAAAGATCACTTAACAAAATGTTCACCCTCTCCTGCTATTAACTTTTTACTTTTCATCAACACAGAAAGTACTCCTACGTCAGTTCTGTCACTTTTTGTGTATCTGCTCTGTCTTCTAAAACCCCCATTTGAGGGTGGGAGATGGCCACTCACAGTGAGTCCGGTTCTGCTGGAGATTTCTTCCTGTTAAAGATGTTTTTTTCCTCTCCACTGTTACTGCATGTATGCTCAGTATGAAGGATCGATGTAAAGTCTACAACTCAAGGGATTCTCTACTGAATGCTGCATGTGAGTCTGACTTGCATCGAGCAAGTTAAAAACTTTAAACTAATTTCAATGATGAACTGAGCTCATCAGCATCAATTGGAATATATGGGTGTATGAACTGAAATTGCGTTTTATTGTAAAATGCCTCCAGATGACATTTGTTGTGAATTGGAGTTTGCAGATGACATCGTCATCACTGGTTTGATCTGCATACAGATGGTCAAGGTGCTGTTAGCACTGGTGAAATGCCTGCAGCTTTTTTCAGTGTTACTGTTAGCCTCTAGGAAATTTGGACCCTTGCCCTGACTGCTACCTTGAAAAAATGGGATCATTTTTGGTCTTTTGTGCTCTTACTATTACAGCTTTTCCCCTTTAACTGATTGGTTTGTTTTCAGCTGAAACAGACATGATAAATGCACAAGGCTGGAACAGTTTTCCTTTTTGAAAAAACAAGTAATTTACCAGGGGTGTGTGCACTTTTGAGATCCTCTATCTGGATTGCAATGTAAATGAGCGTGTGAATGCATGGGTAAAATAAACATCCAATACTCAGTTGTCCACCATCTTAACACAGTTAATACAGACACAGTGATGCGTATCAAACATCCAAACAGTAAGACCACAACATCATTTGGAGAGAGCAGATTGCATCAACTCATTTCTGCATTTTTAATTGTTTTTTTGGGGGGTTTTTTTCTTCCTTGGCTCCACTTCCCTCCAGGGACGGAGCCGAGTCTAACAGAAAGGTTAGTAATCTCTGATGCAAGCAAGCTGCTAGATTTCAAATCATGTCAAGTCTTTCTCTGTTAGCGTTTTCTGCCTGGTTAATAATGTAGCTTCCCATTCCCCTCATTCATTTATGCAAGCCAGCAATACCTATCCAGATGTTAGGGGGGAAAAAGTGATATCTCAAATAATTACTGCTACCAAGTGGTCAATCTTCTCTAACTGTTGTTTTCAGCCTCTCATTCAGAGCTTCATCAGTAATCAAGGGTTAATTTCACACCTCAGTGGATTGCCTGCCTTAATCTCTATTCAGTGTAATTAAATCTGTCCAATAAAAGGGAGCTCTTTTCCTCTTTGTTCTCTCACATCTCCTTCTCCTTTTTTTTATTGTTTTACACCCATCACATCTCATCGTCTGAACTACAAGCCATCCAGTCTCGCTTGACAGGCAGAATCTATCCCTAAAATTAAAACATTCCTGACTGAGATAGTAAGAGAGGAAGAGTGGGAGGGAGAAGCAAAAAGGGGAGTATGCTGAGTTCGGCAGAGGGAAGGGAAGAAGGGAAAACGAAAGGAAACTGACACATCTTGTGTCTATTTTACTTTCCTTTTTTTCTTATTTCAGCAGAGTGGAATGTGAAGATATGACCCTGTCAATCAAGACTCGTGACAAGTTTAATCACGGTGTGCCCTCCACAAAATCAGGGCTAAATAGGAATGCAAATAATAGAGCGCTGGGGCCTCTTATAAATGGTAATCAAGAGGACTAATCAACTGACAGATCCACAGATCTGGCTTGCTCAAGGAGTCACTCAAACTTCCTTTCTTTTTAAGAAACATCATCGTGCAGGGAAATTAAGCAAATTAACATCTCCATTTGAGTAATTTTTACTTCAGTTACTGCATTTTATTAACTATTTATTTGGTTAATTGACTGCCTTTTTTTCCCCAGCTTTTTGGCAGAAAGTTGCACTTAAAGCTCCGCAAAAGGGTATTTTCCTTTGAGAGACAGACCAGGCACCCGATTTTCTGAACAATGTAAATGAGCCTTGCCAATACACTCCTCTGTGATCTGCCACAGAAGTGAAGGGCTCCATGACGACTTTGAAATGTTGATTCAGTCGAGAGTGGTGACTTCCCTTTGCACTTTTAAACATACAGCTGATCTGAAGTTTCATGTGTGCTTGAAACTTGTGAAGGTTGCCTTTCTCCCCAATTGTCAAAGATGTCAGACTTAAATGTGAAACTCTGTCTTGCCCTTACTGCATCAAAAGTCAAAGCAGTTCTTTCTTACAGTCCATAAGATAAAAGATAAGGGGAAAATCTATTATTTTGCTAGATCTATTTTTCTTTCATTGCACAGCACATACACAATTAGAATTAGATACTGTTAAAGCTTTAGGCAGCGGTGGTTAATACATAAATTGTTCACTGGGCGAGTCTCACCCAAGTGCAAAAGTAGCACAAATTTGAGGTGTTAAAGTTTGGCTTTATATTTACATTTATACCATTGATTTATCCAATGAGGAGGGAAAATCAACAGAGATGCTGTTTGAGAGAAGAAACTTGAAGACCCAACAAACCGGCACCTAACATGGAGACACTTGGGTGCAGCACTGTACACAGTTTACATGTTGATGTAGAAAGCAAATAAAGTAAATAAAGAAGAAAATGACATTTTCTGTGAGTTTTGTTAAGTGGAACCACAAAGAAAATATATTGCAGAAAAATATATTCACAAATCACAACAAAACAGAGGAAAGGACTTAGCATAGCGCCTCAGCAGAATCAAAATGTCTAAGAATACTTGGCTGTGAGTGCTGAGTCAGCTACTCCTTAGAAAATGAAAATTGCCTGTGTGAGAAAAAACTAGGTCTATGGAAAAGTTTTACCATTTTGAAAATTGCTGGAAACATTTGTAGAACATTCTAGAAATTTTGAAAAACCCGGTTAATCATATTTTCTAATAGATCATAGAGTTTTTGCCTTGCAAAGAAGCTTCAAGTGTATTTATTTGCATAGGGACAACTCAAAGTGCAGGCTGAGATGAATATATGAAACAATGGAAGACGGATTATATTATAATGGCTAAAAAAAAAGAAAAACGATTTAAGGTTTGAATAAAGTATAATTAAAGATGTTCCAATTTTTATTACTTGACAGCAACTCAGAGCAGATGAGGTTTTGCCTTGATTTAAATGAACTCAGTATTTCAGCATTCTTTCAGTTTTCTGGACGTTTGTTCCAGATAAGAGGAACAGAAAAACTAAATGCTGCTTCTCCAGGTTTGGTTCTAATTGACTTGAAGCTGTTTTTCTCCCATAGTTAAATTTCTCTACTTTGCAAAGTTGTGACTGTAATTTAGAAAATTAAAAATTACAAAAGAAATTGGAAAACATAAAACAAATGTTATCTGGCTTTTGCAAGGTTGTGAGTTGTCGAGGACCCAAATGAGACTAAAACTGACATGATTTCATGACGTTTTTTGGTATCAAAACTGCCTTAAAATTACAAAAGTATTACAGCAATGTACTGTATGTACAAGTCAAACCTGGACTGGTTGTATTATTTGTGATATAGTTTGCAAAAAAGGGAGAATAATGCTAACAATCTAGTCTCAATGTGTCTAATGAAATGGAGGCATCCTTACACTTTTACTGTTCAGTTTAGAATAATCCAATTCAGCTTTGACCAAATAAAGTATGTTAGCTTTAAAGTTTCACATACTGAAATGCAGCCTAGATTCCTTACAAAAATTGTAATATAGCCCTTTAATTTAGCAAATCTTCAGAAACCTCCAATCAGAAACCAGCTTTATTAATATCTGTATTTTCATGTACAATATGCACAATGTACAGTCAGAGTGGTGAGCAGTCCCCATTCACTGGCCATGCAAATTAGCAATACAAAATTTAGAGCTTTGGCTTTATGTTATCTTTAATTTACCAATTTAGTGGAAAAATAAATTCAAAGAGGGTAAATTGGATTTTCGTCAGCATGATCATACATCAGCTTCGGTGGTTTGGTTTGTCACTGAGAATAAAACGAGTTATATGGCACGTCAAACGGATCAAACATTTTAAAGACTTAACACTTCCTTCGATCCCTAATGATGGTTTAGAGGCCAATTCTCTGGGGGGGGGGAATCTAAGTGCTTCCAAGATATAATATCTTCACAGGCAATCCACATAACCCAGAGTGGCAACGCCAAAGGGAGACTTACACACAAGCCAAAAGAGTGACTAAGAGACGTGTCAGAAGCGCACATCACATATAAATCTCTGCAAACAGAACATTACAGCATAAAATCCTCTTTCACCTTCGTGCAATGACTCATCTCAGCAAATTACAAAATTTAGGCATAAATCTGAAATGTTATAGTTTTGCTCTAAAACCCATGACTGATCTCTTTCCTGTCTTATTATTTAGCCAATAATGCACATCCAGCATTTTATTTCACATTGATAAAAAACTAAATCAAGAATTTCATCAGTGATGTTACAGAGGACATTCAGCTCATCCAGCCTCACCTGCAGAGGACAATCAACATCCAAACAATGGAGGAGCCAACAGCAGACATCATTAGGCTTCTTAACACCTCACAACACACAGACGGATTGACATCCAGCCAATTTGGCCATGAGCTGAGAAAAGCTACTAGTAGAGTCCTAGCTCACAGTGGAATAATGATGGCCTAGGCCTGTCTTGGCCCTTCAGAGGCCTTTTTTGATCAGCAAAAGCAAGAATCCAGCGTGACGTGTAATTCAGTTTACATTCATGCACGTTACTTGTGGCAGATGATCAACACAGATGTTATTAAGTGTGATGCACATCAGCTGTGCAGAACAACACCTGTCACCTGTCAGTCAATGCATTCTGCAGTATAGCGTACGCTGAGATTAAAAGCTTATAAAAACAGGGACAAAGACACTTAGAAAATCAGCATTTCAGAATGTATAATTTGCTGACAACAAATTACCCCATCAGTTTAAATTAAGAAAGAAACAGCAGAGATCATTTGGCACAGAGCTGAGATCTGCTCAGGCCTGTACACAGCTGGATGGACAGTATGAAGACAAATATACAGGGGAATGATGCACGTTATTTATAGCATCCAGATAACACATGGTTTGGAAATTGACAGGCCCCCCTAATGATGCTCCTCAAAGTGGCATGGATGCAGACGAGTGGACCTCTTCAAATGGGAGGCCAATCCCTGCTGACACAGGGGATAATAGCCCAGCATTGAGCCCATTGTCTGGGAACCACACACCAAGGCATTTGGAACCGAGCAGCCCCTGTTCCTGTGGACAAATGATCCGCACTCTGCCAGGGGATGTCAGCCATCAGGACTCTCCGTCAGTCTGTTCACATGAGGAATGATGGCAGAGGCCACTTTCCTTAACCCTGTTAGTTTATGAATAAATACCTGTGTAGAACCAAACATCCATCTGTCTACCTAGTTACCTAGCTACCTACCTACCTACCCACCTATCTTCTCTACTACTGTAGCAACCGATTATGTAGTCAGTTACTCTTCTCTGTTTGGGTTCGTTATCCAGTTGTATGATCCAATTAACCTTTATAAGTCAGACAGATTGTCTCACATTTGACTGTAGAGTTCTAATACTTCTTAGAATTTGATGGTCCATTTGGTGACTCAAAGGTACTTTCGCCCCTTGACTGAAAAACAAGCCCAAATCATGAAACTTCCACCACTGTGCCCTAAAGTTAGCAAAAGATGATTGTGCTGGTATACGTTGTTTGATTTTACTAAATATACCTCTTTGCATCATAACTGAGCATCTCAATTCATTTCTTTGAAGCTGATTGGCTGTACCCCCAAGAGAGGAGATAAGAAAGAGTGTAGAAGTGCAGAAGGGTCAATATGGTTTCCATTGTGTACTAATGTATGCTTAGGTAAATTTGGTGCTTGAACTATTAGCATAGGCAGCTATAAGCATTTTTAAAGGGATTCTCAAGTATTTGCAGATTCCAGCTATTCATGAGTGCTTGAGAAAGACTGTAGCATTTACTACACTGAAAGTTTGTATCATAATACATACAACACTGGGTTCTTTGGCATGTCTCTGACCTCTGTCCACTCTTAATTTACTGGGACCTCCATTCTAAATGTTTATAAACAATTTTTTATACTGTACAATATGAAGCTCCAAATAGTCTAGAAATGACTTCATAAACTTCTCATGACTGTTGGTCATGAATAGCTTTGTCTAGTATGTACCACTTTTTCTCCAAAACAAAAACCGGTACATGCTTAGACACAGGTATTTAGCTTCAGTTTTAAAAAGTCTAAGGAATTCAAATTATCATATCACATTGGGATGAATGTAATTATAAGGTTGACATATTGGAATAAGTGGAGCTAATCTGACCTGAATTTCTTAAAAAAACAAACAAACAAACAAACAAAAAACATATTTTACCCCTTACAGATTTCTTCTTGAAAGTAGTTATCTTGCTATATCCTGCAAAACTAAACAGTATTTCAGAAAAAGAATAACACACCAATAGTGAGGCATGGTGGTGGCAGTACGTTGGTAGGGCTTGCCCAACTTCATTAGAATCTTGACAGCTTGCCATAAATGATACAACCTCAGCTTCTGCCATTATAGAATATTGTGAATTAGAATGTCTGGCCATCAGTTTGTGACCTTAATCATGAGTTCACTTGGGTTATGCAAGAGGGAAATGATCCAAAGCACAATATTACATTTGTCTCTGATTGTCATGGTAGAGTGGTCCAGTCAAAATATATACCTAAACCTGACTGAGATGCAAGTGTTGTCTAAGTCTAAGGAGTAGACAAACCATTCATACTCAACTCTCTCCATTGTACCTGATTTAAAACAATTTTGCAAAGGAGAGTGAGCCAAAATTATTCCGCAGAAACATATTCAGTGGTTCCTGATATTAGCTTCAGACACTTGTCACTCTCTTCAAATAAGGCCAGAGTTGCTAAAAAAATATATTTTGCAAAGTGCAACCTATCTATCTATCTATCTATCTATCTATCTATCTATCTATCTATCTATCTATCTATCTATCTATCTATCTATCTA
>CAEFZX010024455.1:0-72079 GCA_903066825.1 Alfaro cultratus
TAGATAGATAGATAGATAGATAGATAGATAGATAGATAGATAGATAGATAGATAGATAGATAGATAGATAGATAACTAAAGAAATCTTCTATTGCATTTTAGGCAATAAAATGTTTATTTTCTTACATAAAAAGTGAATTTATTTAAATTTGGGAATTTTCTGTTATCCGATTAATCGTCAACAATAATTGATAGATTAATTAAATGATCATTAGTTACAGCATCACCTCCACAGCATAGTCTTTAATCAGCAGCTAATCTGTCTGTCTTTCTGTCTGTCTATTGAATTTATATCCAAATCTGATTGTGTTTAACTGAATTAAATGTATTTGGATTACAAACCGAAGAGTTTTTTAGATATAACCACACATAGATGTGCCAAAATGACCACAAGTCAGTTACCAACAGCTAAACACAAAGTACACAAATTGAAAAGTTTAAATTTACATTCAATGCTACTTTTCTCCTTAGACTGCAAACCTTGTTGAAAATCCATGAAAAATGCATGTTATCACACATAAATATAATCAAAAGTTATTTTATAAGCTTTCTATTTTCCTTTGAGAGATGAATTGTTATTTCTACCAAGGTAGACAAACACTACAAAAACAAATAAATCTTATTTTTGATCTAGTTTCTATTGCAAATATCTTAGTTCACTTGGAATACACTTGGGGGATTTTGATGTAAGTCAATGATTCCTTAATATTGATGAAAAAGTACTTCGGTAGTTTCATTGGCAGATTATTTCACTTATAATAGGAAAAAAATATCTTGTTAAAAGTGAAATAATCCACCAATAGAACAAGTACCTTTGTTCTCCATGTTTTAAGTTTATTGACTTAAATCGAGCTCCTATATCTTGCTGAAAAGATATAGCAAGATATATCTTGCTATATCTTGCTTTTATGTCAGTTTTTCATATTCCAAGTGTACTAAGATATTTGCACTGGAAATTATACCCCAAATTTTGTGTTTTTACAGTGCAGTTTGCCTGATTATTTTTGGACCGTACCACCAGAAACAACAACAGCGCGCTCACGCCGCATCAACTGTTCTCACGCCGGTTACCATAGCAACACCAACAGTTAGTCGTTCACCTGCTTGTGAGCAGTCGGGGGTTAGCTAGACGCAATGGAATTCCGTCGCCATGGTTACTCTCCCTCTCTGTGCAGACACACACATGCTGCCCCGTCGCCGTGGAGACCAGGCCTCAGTGGTGGAAGGAAGGTTGTGTGTCTTTATTTAGCCTGTGTTTGCACGCCAGGGAGGAGGTGTTGTGTTACGCATAGCATCCTTCCTGTCGGCTCACATCTGATGCTTTCTTCTTCTGGTCCCACTGATGGGATCAAACCGACGGCGTGGAAATGGTGTAACCATCAGAACAATACGTGATTTGTTTGATTGTCTACGTTTGCAGCTGTATTGCTTATACTTTTAATAAGTTCAAAGGAGGTCACTAGTGCAGGGCTCTAAAGTGGGATCGATTTCTCAACAGTGCACCTAAAAAACAATACTTGAGGTCAAACCAGTGCGACCAGTTATTCCAGTAAAAAGAGCATCAGATGAGATCTGAGATGATTATCAAGTTTAACGCTGCCTGCAACAAAAACTTCCTTTCACAAACTTTATGTCTGAAGTAATCACTTAAAAGAAAAATGGCTTGAATCTCAGTTTGAATTGTTAAAATATACATTTTTACCATTATTTTATCTTATAAAGTTAGATTTTCAACTATTTTGAAGCACTTTGAACACTTTTTCAGTCAGTAACTGGATTTACACAAGTCCACATGAACTTGTTTATGTTTATTAGACTGTTTACAAGTAAATATTTCTGTATAGATGGATGGATGGATGGATGGATGGATGGATGATTGGTCCTGTTGAGTTTAATGTGAATTTAAATAAACTGAAGATAAAAGAGTTTCTGCAGGTTTTGCCAACTCAAATTTAAGACTTTTTAAGAACATATGGATCAAATTTAAGACTTACTGTATATCACAAAAAAATCTATGTTTTCTATTTTTCAAGGGACCAAAGTTGTGAAATTTCTGGGGGTCTTTTTGCGGCTTTTAGCAGCTGCTTTGTGCTTCTCATAGCCTTAGCCCCCAAAGTTTCGTGCTTCATTGCACAGAATGCGCCTAGCATTATACGAGTTAGCAACAGAAGCTAGCCAGTGGCGGAGACAAGCGTTGTCCAGTCAACTCTTGGTAAATTTTCACTATCTAGATGTCTAGATAGTGTAGATAAATTTACACTATATGCAATATCTAACTAGCAAGATGTTACCTTAGCGGGCAAGTATTAGCATTTTTTGAGACAGTGAAGCTGTCTCAAATTTGTGCCTCGTAGAAAAGTCTGGCATTGAATATACAAGATTAAATAGTCCTGCCAGCTGTGATAATGTATTTAAGTCTAACTTCCGTTTGCTTTACTGAATTTATTAAATTCAAGGCCTTAATTTTAGGTAGATCAATTTAAGACCTTTTAAGGATGTTCAGACGCCCTGAATTTTTTTTCTAATCTCAGCTGACCAAAAACAGGACAAGATTACTTTGATTTGATGTTAATCAGTAAAAAAAGTTGATATATGTATATTTTTTATTCAGTGCATGTAGATATCTAGTGTTAGTGGTAAGGTGCACGCAGGGTTAGCTTTAAGTTATAGCGGCATAAGATTCTCACCTACATCACCTGGCTGACCCACAAACATGAACAAAACCCACAGAAAACCATGAGAAACAGCGAGTCTGCTCTGCTACAACCAATCTGAGCACGAACAGGGTCACACATGGAAACCTTCCTGTGAACAGTGGCTGCATTAAGTCCAGTTATGTACGTAGAGATACAACCTTACTTCCTGCTGAGGGCAGACATTTCCTGTCACAGCCACATTCTCACTAAGAATGTGGCTGTTTTGTCCTCCTAATAAAGACTCAGAGCTTTAAATGACTTGCACTAAAGAACAGAAACAGCAGATTAATTTATAGATACTCACACATCTAAGCCCTCATTTTAAAAACATCTTTGCAAATAAATTACACCTCAGAGACTCAACTTTTACCTGTGGACGAAATAGACACTTTTCCAAAAACTAAAGCAGAAAATAAATTCTGTTTAATTTAATTTAATTTTGAGAGAGCACTTTTATTTAGATTAACTGGCATGGGAGATGTTACCTTGAAGGAGCATTATTATGTGTTTTCCAGGCCATGTTTTATCAAGTAGCTATGGTAACTTCAGTAGTTAAACAATGCATTGTATATCAAATATGACTTAAATTAAGTTTTACTTTGTAATTTAACCCCTCTGTCTCTTTAAGAAGCTCCTGCTCTTTCTGAAACTAGAGGAAGTCATCACAACATGGCTCCTCTATTAACCCTTTATCAAAGTTTTCACCAGTTTCTATGAGAAGTAGCTCCTATATTCAGCTCAGCTGACACACAGTTCCACCAGGTGTCTGCTAATTGCTCCTGGCTAGTCTGAAGGAGCCTGGAGAGGGGTAATTTATGAAACAGAAGATTGGAAACTGCAGCTCTGAGGACGAGCTAAGCCTTGAAGGCGGAGCTAGGTCAGCCCAGGCGTTTTGGACAGCTGAACGGTTATTATGGAAAGAATCAAGGCAACACTCCAGATGTGTTTTTGACAAGGGAATAACATTATAACATGATGTAAAGCTAAAGAAGTTGATTTTACATAAAACTGCCCCTTTAAAATAGAGTCCAGGCAGATAAACTGAACAGAGAAAGGCAACTTAAAATTGCCCATTTTTCACTAGAAACCAGATATAAATACTTGAAAAGATTTTGTGCTTTTTCAGTGAATTACTATGATTTTCTTTCAACAATTAAAAATTTAGCCGTCATCATCAGATTTGGAGATTTACTGTCACCAGAAGGTGTGAGTCTCTGCAGCGCCGTCAGAGTTACGATGGGCCTCCAGGCTGCCTCTCTGCTTAACGCTCTGCTGGCCCAGACTCTGAGTCAGAGCATTTAAAGGCGCCGGAGTTTATTTAAAGGTTAGAGAGTAAAAAGGTCTGAAAATATAAGCTGTTCCAGAATTTTATATGCAAAAAAATTGGTGAAAATCATGAAAACAAAGGAATTATAACAAAAACGCACAACGAAAATACATTAAATATTAATAAACATCAGAGTCGTCAATGTACAAGAGTGCTGCATTTCACCACCAAATATAGAGCTCTGGAAAAAATTAAGAGACCACTTAAAATGATCAATTTCTCTAATTTTACTCTTTATAGGTATATGTTTGTGTAAAAAGAACATTGTTCTTTTATTCTATAAATTACAAGCAAACCATTCGGATTTATTTGCAGAAAATGAGAAATGGTCAAAATAACGAGGAGATGCAGCGTTTTCAGACCTGAAATAATGCAAAGAAAACAAGTTCATATTCATTTAGAAACAACTATATTAACGTTTTAGCTATGGGAGAGTTCAGAAGTCAATATTTGGTGGAATAACCAAGAGGTTTTCAGTGCAGTGGGCTCTTCATTTAGCCCAGAGCTGTAAATATGAGAGCTGAACCTTCAGATTCACATGAAGATAGTTATAAAGTCGGCCTTTTGTCACCTGAAGAACATTTCCAACATTTCTTAGCAAGATGTAGAGAAACTCATGCATGCATTTATATTTAGTCACTTTCAGTTTCTAAGCACTTTAAATCTGGAACAAACTTCCAGAAAACTGCAAAACAGTCGCAACACTGAGTTCCTTTAAATCTACATTAAAATCTACACTCTGAGTCGCTTTTGATTAATAATAAATGAAACATTTATTATTAATAAAATGTAATGCATGTTAACAGTTTCACAAATGGTGACTGCATGATGTGCTTACGATGTTTTTTTGATGCCTTGTTGTTGAAAATGCGCCACACAAATAAACGTATATTTTTCATATTCTTCCAGGCTTTAAGATGTTTTTAGCTCATTTTTTATGTTTTATGGTCATTGCAGAGATTTTTATATTTAATCTGTAAACTGAATCGTCAAGTCTGCTTACATGTAGAATTGTAAAAGAGTCATTTCGTTCTGTGTTCATTGAAAGTTGACGCCTGAATGACAAATAAAAGTCAAAATCATTTTCCCTTAGCTTCTCCCAGTGTGACACTTTCTGCTACAAAGTTGTACACTTTGTTTATTTCGTGCATTGTTTTCTATCTTTAACATTTTAAAACTATTTACTGCGCTCCTTAAGTAAAAGAACATAAAAATCAGATAAAGGTGGAAACAGTGACAAAAGTCATCCTAAGGTGATGGTTCTGAATTTGTGTGAGAGATTTAAAAACGAAATCAGATGAAGATATTTTAATCTATTTTTTAACCAACCTTCCTCCTTCGGCTCCTGCTGTCGTTGCATCCGCTCCCCGCTGCATCCTCCTCGGCGGAGCCCGTTTCTTCCTCCTTCTCTTCACCTTCCTCCAGATCCCTGGCACCGGCCTCCTCCTCTTCCTCCGTCCGGGCTCGTTTGGCTGAACGGTAAAATCCTCCTTCTCCTCCTTCTGCTCCTCCTGACTCCTTCTCTTCCATCGGAGACAAACAGTGAAGGCGCTGATTGCTGAAAACGAGACGACGAGCGATGACACCTGCTGTCTCACTCTGCCTGTTTGTCTCGTTGCGTCTCTGCCTGCAGAGCCCCCGTTACTTTTCTGCAAAGATAGTTGAAGAAGAAAGATGTCTTACTCTGTTGCCGTTCCGAGCGCAGGAGTTATCGTTCATTTTTATCTTTGCAGTTCGCATTAGTTTTGATGTCTACAAGAATTCTGTAAAATAATGTGTTTACATTTACTAGATGGAATAAAGGAGTAAAAATGCTGATAATATAATGGTGAACTGGAAAGATTCTTCTGGGTATTGATGAGATTGGTACGACCATTGGAGATAGGAAAAGGAGGAGTCAATTTTCACCAAAAACAACAAAAAAGGTCAATATCAAAAATTTTCTAGAAAACAACTTGGAAATGTCTGAGTTTTATAAATCAAAAAATTTGCTAGAAAAAACTTCACAATTTTTACATCAATCTCAGAATTTATTTATTTATTTAAAAAAAAAAAAAACATGGACATTTTTGACTTCAAAGTTTCTGAATTTTTTTGGTGAATTTTATCTAGCACATTTTGGAGATTAATATAAAAATATCCAAGTTTTTATTTTGCAAATTTGTGCTTTTCCAAACTCAGAGATTTACTTATTTTTCTAGCAAATTTCTGAGATTGATCTAAAAATTTTGGAATTTTTTGGCAGAAAATTACTCCTTCTTTTCTATGTCCCATGGCCCTACGCAGTCTGGAGAAGTTTGAAATGAGAACTTGTGATAATATAGAATAAAAATATCCTTACTGTCCCACTATGTGGAAATTCAGGTGTAACATCAGCAAGTCAAAGGTAACTGGGAACATGCATATACAATTATTTATTTATTTGTTTGTTTGTTTGACTGGGAAAACACAGACAAACATAGCAACAACATCTGTCTCCAGCTGATGAGTTTCACAAAGAAAGAAAGATTCTTACAGCTAAAGTTAATTCACAGATCCAATTCACACAAAGGTACAAATATGAACAAGAGACGATACAGTAAGAGCAAATTTACATCAGACAAGAAATAATAACACGCATCTATTAAAAATAACATAATAATGTGAAAAGAAATGCAGTTGAGTAGATATACAATATGTGTGCATAAATATGTGCATAAAATACAACAAACTATTTACAAAAAGTGGGGGAAAAAATTGCAAAAATACTAAAAGGGCTATTCTATTCTATTCTATTCTATTCTATCTTTTCTCAGCGGCTCTTATCTGTCTGTATTGAGGTCATGGTTACCACAGCAACAAGACACCTGCTAAACTGCCCCTTTTCTGCAGAATGCATGCACCAAATTGTCAGAAAACATCATTTATTTTAGAACTAGTGTTTACAGAAAACTTTCTTTCAATTTCTGACATTTATTTATTTTTTTTACTTCTACATGATTCCTGAAACACAGATATGACCTGTTGGACAACACAATGTTTTACTTTTACACCATACAGAGAAACTAATTACAGTAAAAATAGGTTTTAAATAGAGTGCCTTGAATCATAGTATAGCTATTATTATTTAAATTAAACCCAGATACTCATTTCCTTTGATTTTTAAAATCTGGGTTTGCTATTTTTATTAACTGTAGTTTTTGTTATGGTATACATTTGTTTGTGTTTTTATATATTTGTACACCTGAATTTCCCCACTGTGGAGCAATACTTTTACTCTGTTATATATTGTTCAGTTATCATTTATTTAACTTTCTCCTGTGGAAGATGTATTATTGATTTGTTTCAGATTTAATTATGTTTCATGACAGATCTTCAGAAGAGTTTTAGTTAAAATGCACCAAGTGATACATCTTAATAAATATCAATCTTTGTTTTCCGGTGTGTTATGATTAACTCAAAAAGTCACATCTTTATGTCAAAACCAATGTTGTTTATTTATACAGCAAGGAAAAGCATTTGCACTGCTAGAAATTTCTTGCTTTTAATTTTTTACACTTTAATGTTTCAGGTAAAAAAGAAAAATAGACAAAAATTATCAATAAATACAAACAACTCTGAATTTATAACTCAAAATTTTTATTGAGTGAAATTATTGTAAACCTTTTGCCTTTGACTCAGTTTTTTGTTTTGCTGAGTAAGTGACAAAAAATAAATACATTAAAAATCACAGTTGATTTCTCTGTCCTTTTAAGATATTTAAGCTTCAAAATTTAAAGATCTATCTAAAAATAAAGCCAAATTCTGGGTTTTAAGACATTAATGAATAAATCTCTGACATATTACTACAAATAGCACTAGTAATAGGAGAGTGGGAGTGTATTTTTAAATTTAATATTTTTAAATAGTAAATATTTGTAATATTCCTATCCTTTTTATTATTATTGTTGTTGTTGTTTTCAGTAGTTAATTTCCAGTTTTGTTTTGTTAGTCACAAAAAAGTAAATTCAAAATCAGAGTTAATTTATCATCTATCTGTTGTTTTAAGCTTTGAAGCTCTTTAGCTTCAAATTTTATTGAGTAATGTTTATTATTATTATTATTATTATTATTATTATTATTATTATTATTATTATTATTGTTGTTGTTATTGTTATTATTGTTGTTGTTGAATCAATATTGGGACTCTTGATGGCTTTTATTTTGACAGTCCCGCTTCCTGCAGCCCTCAGTCCGCTGTCCAGTCCGCAGCTGATCCGGTGACAGTGGAGGAGCGTCGGGCCACGTGACGTGACAGAGCGGCCGGGATTCTGCCTCCGCGCCTCGGACCGACACCAGGCTTTGCCCCGGTGACCAGAACATCGGCGGCGCTTTTCTATAAAGGCGAGAGAAAATCTGGACGGACCGGACCAGACGAACCTTTTCTGCAACAGGTCAAACAGGAGGAGCCTCCCGAACCGACGGTACCAGCTCCACAGCATGATGCCGGTGAGAAGGAACTTTATATTTCACAGCATATTAACTTTTAAATGCTGTAATTAGAGCTTTAAGCAAACATCTATCTATCTATCTATCTATCTATCTATCTATCTATCTATCTATCTATCTATCTATCTATCTATCTATCTATCTANTCTGTCTGTCTGTCTGTCTGTCTGTCTGTCTGTCTGTCTGTCTGTCTGTCTGTCTGTCTGTCTGTCTATCTATCTATCTGAATGATTGTTCTTTTAGCTGACAATTGAGACTTCATAATCAATCAAACAGTTGGACTGAGGAGAGGAAGTATTGATTTATTATTGGTTTATTTGCAACTGGTAGCAAACCAGGGAGATTCCAGTAATGATGGAGTGAATGGAAAAAATTATAACTATCAAAAAGTAGAATTAAAAATCTACGACAGCGTATTGGAGTTATTGTGGGCATAAAAAAGAGGAGTAAATCTACATTAAAAAAAATCCCTCAGAAATGTAGAGATGAATCAGAAAATTTCTAGAAAAACCAGCAAATCTTCGACTTTCAAACTCAAAAATTTTGACAATAATCTCAGAAATGTTCAGAATTTTATTTTGAATTTTCTGCAAACTCAGAAATGTACTTTTTTCTGTAATTTTTTTTTAGAAAACTTCTTAGATATTTTTGGCAGAAAATTTCTGCTCCTCTTTATTTTCCATCTACTGTGGCCTTAATACTCCGTTGTATGAATCAGCCATTTAGCCGCCTTTAGGAGCTAATAGGGTTTTTGATTTTTTCACCACTGCTTTGAGGGAAACTATGTACATTATATGATCAACTAAAGCTCATTATTGTTCCTCCTCTGGGCTGTGAAGGTGAGGAAGTGACTGATAGTAGCTCACATGCTCACATGTGACTTTTTCCAGTTCATTTAATTGTGATAACAGAGGAACCTGATATGATCTGTTTGAGGAAATAAAAGGACAAACTTCTCTGTTCACAGTTTTGCTTTAAGCAATCTTCCTGCACTGTCCTTTGTTTCACATTTTAAATTCTTTGCAGCATCCAGACTGACTGCAGGAATGCTATGTTGATGCATTTTAAGCAAGAACTTTTTGTTTATTAGCAACCTTTAATGTATTTCTAATATTGTATTTAAAATGATTAAGTGATTAAATAAAAAATCAGCAGAATGTGGCAATGTTTTTGTCCGATTAATCATCAGAATAATTGATTAATCATCATAATAATCTATAGAATATTTGATTACGGAAATCATCTTTAGCTGCATGCTGTTCTTAATGTATCTAAATTTCAACATTATAAACATTGAGATTATAAATTACCTTCATAAACTGGATCTCCCCTTGAATGTGACTCTAATCTGAGAGAAACTAAAAATAACTCAAGTACTCAAAGAAACATTTGCTTATTATATCCTTATCTAAAGTTTTAAGATCTTATTTTAGGTAAATAATCCTTCAATATTGATTTAAAAAGTTCCAGATTATTTCACTCATAATAAGACATTTTTCCATGTTAGAAGTGAAATAATCTCCCAGTGGAACTGGCACTTTTTAAAATCTATGTTAAAACAAAACAACAGAAACAACAAATAAAATAAATTATGATGTCTTTGAACACAAAGTTGTTCTTCAATAAAGGGCTAGTTGAGACCAAAGGACCAGATTGAAGACTTTTATTACCCAGTTTATTGCAGAAAAATAAAAACAATAAATGGAAATGATTGAGATTGTTTCAATTTATCACATGGTTAATTGATTACTGCGACAGGCTTATACACCTACAATATGCAATACTCTACTGTAGCAATCTTTTTAGTTACGGTAGATTTTCTACAGTAAATCTTTCTGACCTTTTTTAAACATTTCCTGGATAATTTGCTGCATGTTTTAGATGTTCCTTACCGTACACCTGGGCAGCAACGACCAGCGCGTCACGGAGGTTCCCGTCATGCCAGAGATGCTGTGCAGAGACGTTGTGGAGCTTTGCAAGGAGCCTGGTGAGGCCGACTGCTACCTGGCTGAGACCTGGAGAGGCTCAGGTGAGTTTTACATAGATACTGACCACAGCCTTTCATGACTTCTGCTCCGTTATAACTTAAAACTGAAGTTATTATCTTTGGACCTAAAGAGGACCAAGCTAGAATTAATGTACAGCTTAAGTTATTACAGCTGGAAACTAGTGATTAGGTCTGAAATCTGGGTGTAGTGATCGACCTGAACCACCAGAACCACTTAAAGACAGTTACAAAGTCGGGCTTCTGTCACCTGAAGAACATTTCCAGGATTAGAGGACTAATGTCCCAGATCTAGAGAAACTCATTCATGTGTTTTTCTTTAGTGGCATTGATTATTGCAAGAGTGTCTTCACAGGTCTGACTAAAAACCCAATCAGATCCAGAACTCTGCTGCTATTTTCAGGAAACCTTGGACATGATTTAATATTTTTGTTTGATTATGTTATTTAATCATATATCGGTCAAGAAATAACTTAGTTCTGGATTAATCTTTTTCATTTTTCACTTTTACTTGAGTAGTTTGTCTTTTCATGACTAATTTTCAATTTTACATGAGTAAAAATAATTTTTTGAATTAATATTTCTCTTTCTTGAGTTTCTGTCACTCTGCCCACCTCTCTGTAGTTGATAAGATCAATAGGAGATGTTTTTTTTTAAAGAGCAGTTATATTGTTATAGCTGCATGTTAAAGTCTCTGTGTTGGTTTCTAACCTTTCAGAGCGTGTGGTTGAAGAAGACGAGCCGATGTTGGAGGTGCTGCAGCGATGGGGCCAGCAGAGAGGGGAGGTGCGCTACATCCTGCGATACCAAAGAGCCTCTGGACACGAAACAGGTTGGATATACCTTATTCTCACCAAAGACTATTACATAATCTTACCTTTATCTTCCAGATTTATTAATCAAAGAAGGGATGAAGGGGGGCTGTTACGCAAAGTTTAATTTTCGCACGTTTTTGTTCTTCCATTGCTTCTAAAACAGCCCAGGTGCTTAGAAAAGTGCTGTTTTTTATCAATAAGTTGATATTATTTGGTGTTTGGGAAATGAGCTGTTTCAAAAACCTTTGTTGAGTCACAATTGATGGGCACTACACTGTTACCTAGCAACCCCAGCTGAGCTCAGCCCGTTACCTAGCAACCCAAGTGGAGTTCCAGCACATTTGGTCAGCTGGTTTTACCGCTGTATATGTCGTACAATGGCTGCTGGAAAAGACAAGCGTTTTGTTGTGGACTTACGACTTGCTGCATTCTTGTTGGCTGTACAGGAAGGCCCACTTCTGCTTTTCAAATATTTGCGGTTGTATAATTTTGCATTTGTTTGTCGCCATTTTCACATGTGAGTGTAAACGTTGAATTTGAGGGCGTGGATTTAAAGTGACAAGAATTGAGCTGACTAAAATCTTATTATCTAAGAAAGATTTGGTGCAAAAACTGTAGTGAAGATGTTTTGAATAGTCCATAGACTGATCTGAACCTGTTCAAAAGAAAATATGTTTATAGAGAACCATCAGAGCAATCAGACAGGATCGGGATGACGCTAAATGCAGGAATGAGGAAACCTTCAGATGTAATCCAGTGTGCCTGTATCTAGCAGCATGTAGTGCAAATCTGCAGGAGGGTCTGCAGCTCTCAAAGAACAGATTCAGCATGTATTTCCAGCAGCTCAGGCAGTAATCAGCTTAGAGCTGAAGGAATTAAGTGGGCTGCTCCATCTGTGTTTTTTGTTCACAGTATTTTTAAGTATTGATCTTCTTTAACTTTAGCGTATCTCATGAACAGTTAACATATAATTAATTAATTGTGTGTATTTTGTACTTAACATTGTAGCAAGTCTGAAAACTTAAAGATACATTTAAAAAGATCTGTTTTTGTGTTCAGCTGGATGCAGAGCTGCAGATCAAACTACTTTGGAAAGACTCAGAGAGAATGGGGTGAGATCTTTATTTATTCAGAAACACTGAAATCACACCACATCATAATGCGTAGTAGAGAAACGCACCCAGAAGTTGTGTAATTTGGCATAATGACTGCTGGATAGAGAGAAAAACAATATGAAGATGTGACTACAAACTCAGACTGAGCTTTCTGTTGCAGTTCTCAGTTATTCCTCTGGATGTGTCGCTGAGCGAGCTGCAGGATCTGGCAACAAGACAGCAGCAGCAGATTGATGCCCAGCAGCAGCTTTTGGCCTTCAAGGTACAGCACACCAAGCGCTCTGCTGCATGCATACGACTACTATTAATAGTTTCACCAAAAGAACCCGTTGTTCTTCAGCCCAGTTTCAGCCTGACATTGAATTGAACCCATTATATACATTTGAAATTGGCTGATTTAATGTTCAATGTTTAGGCCATTCTCCAACCTCAGCGATGAGGAACACATATGTTGTTCATACAGAATATTGTGTGTTCAGATTATTCACACATAAAGTTCTTATGGGAAAGCCGCTTTCTGCCAGTTTATTATTATAGAGTGTGTGCTATATTGTTAAGGAAATGTGCTGCAACAAAGTTCACATCGTATGTAAAGGCAGACATGAAAACGGTGAGTACCACCACTAGTCCTGCCGCATTAAGCAATAAATCAATTAATCGCATGATAAACTAAAACAAGCTCAATAATTTACCATCTTTCTCTTTCTAACAAAAACTGGATGATAAAGGTCTTCAGTCTGGTGCTTTGAAGGACAATTTAGTTTACAGAGACTTCATAATTTGTTGTTTTATTTATTTATTTGGGATATTTAAAATGTCTTCCAGTTCCAGTGTTAAGTATTCATTAGAATTTAAAGTTTATTGAATTTTTGAGAATGTGTTCTTGCATTGTTATGCCATTACATTAAAATGGTCTCAATAAAAACCAATATTGTTGTTTATCACATACATTTCTGGGACCATTTATTGTCCAGCATAATTTGTTGTTGCAACAGGAGTAAGCATCTCTAATATTCAACCTCCAAGTCAAGTGCTTGTTTTACTGCACCGTCACTCTTACTAGAGTTTTGTACAGTTTGTTCATTGTCCCATAAGTTTTTGTGATAAATGATAATATTGTTGTTTTGAGGCCATTTGCAAGTAACAAGTTGATAATGGCATAATAAAGTAACTTTACCCTCTGGAAGACTAGTAAACTTTAATTTTGTACAGAAAACTCCACACTGGAAGTGGGAGACACTTTAAATATTCAAAATAAAACACAACCAAAAACAACAAATAGGAAAAAATAAATAAAAACCAAACGCAACAGAAACCATGAATTAAATGGATTATTAAGTATCTGTAAACAAATTGGTCTTCAAAAGATAATCATAATGGAAATTATTTTATTTAATCATATAATTAATTAATTAATTAATTGCTTATTGCGACACACATCACATGTGTAATGAGACACTGTTGCTTTATATCATCCACTGTTTTCAGGATCATCTTATCCTTGCAGAAGCAGTGATACAGGAGAATGCATAGCTTAATTTTGATCCCCGTGTTACGGCTATTAAGTGGTAATGGTGGTTGCTAAGTAACTTTTATCTTGTAGCACTAAGCACCCTAATTTAATATAAATGTTTTTGGAGATGTAAATGCTATAAAAAATCTGTCAACTTTAGCTTTCCATGTTAAAAACAATATTAAACTATATTAACGTTGTGTGCCTGTAAATTACCTAATGAAGGGCTTTTGCTGGATGTTGCAGGAGCAGCAGCTGTGTTACCTGAAGCTGCAGGATCAGAGGCAGGAGCAACATCAGGAGGCATCTGGGCAAAACCGACTGCTTCAGCTGCAAGAAAACATACACAACCAGGAGGCCAAACTGCTACGGGTCCGGGCTCTCAGGGGCCAAGTGGAGCAGAAACGAAACATAAACTCCAAATTAGGTCAGAGGCTTTCCTTCTTGTACCAACTCTGTGAAATATTTCAGCATTAAAACTGTTTTTAAGTAGCCATTTTGTCCACAATTGACCTGTGATTACACTATAAACTAGTTTTAAAACCGTTTTATAAAACAACTTCTTTAAAGCTACATGTATGTTGCATGGACTATGTAGCAGGTTGCAAACTGATTAGCATTTGCTAACTGCAGTGGATTCCTGCCTCTTCATAGTTCAATGTTCACATATTTTTCTGTGGAACAAAACTCCAAATTATTCATACAAAACTTGCCTACTTGCAGACATTTTTGTAGGGCATATCTAAAATATTTGAAAGCAAATGCAGCTTGGGATGTTGGAATATCTAGGTGCTATTCTACTATTAGCTGCAGCCAATACAGGAGGGCTGTATTGTCTATGCATATTAAGGTATATTTGGTGTACATATTAGTGTTGGATCTATTACTACAGGCACCTGCAAGCGTTTTTAGAGTGGGTCACTCATGCCTTCATTCTCATGTTCTTGTGTTGTCATGTGGCAAGGAGTGCAAACAAGAACACTATTTCCTCACAACCCTGTCTTGTCTGTACGATAATTTATCATTCAGTCTGACTGGGACTGTTTACATTACTACAGTGAGCTTTAAGGCTTTAAGGAAATTGTTGGATACTTCTCCTTTATCCCCTCTCTCAACCTCTGAAAGTTAGTTGGACAATCAGAAAAGACAACAAGACCGTCTCAGAGTTGAGAGAAACATCTGAAAAAGTCTTGCATGTCTTAGAGCCTGAAATGGCTGAATAATGAGTAGCTGATGCTTATTTTATTTTTCTTGCCAAAGCCCTTTTTAAATATAGAGCAGTGGAAGTAGATTGTGTGTTTTCGTTAGTCAACCTGTTACTTATGTTTCATTAATACTAGTTTGATTAATCCTAAATTTAAACCTTGATTCTAGGCTTTTTGAATGTATAATAATTGATCATTCAAAGGTAAGGAAAATATGTCAGGTTGTTTAATTATTGAGAAAGAGGGCACTAAAGTTTAGGGTGATGGCAAGGAGACCTTCCAACTGCAACTTCTCCACATATAGCAACTCTTAAAGGAACTAACTTGCTGTGTGCAGTGACATTGTGTTTTGGGGATGTTTATTTTCTGTTTGTACCAGTGGAGGAGATTGAGCAGATGACCAGCCTGTTCCAGCGGAAGCACAATGAGTTGGAGTTGGCTGCAGCCAAGGTGGAGGAGCTGAGCGACCAGCTGGAGGCAATAAGAAACTCTCGTTTTGAGCCTCCTTTTCCTTTCCATCCTCACAACTCTTCTTCTGAGCTAAAGGACTTATATAAAGACTTGCAGGTGAAGCCTCAGTCATAAAAGTTTCTTGTGCTTTCTTGATAATGTAATTATAACAAGCTGGTTAATTGTAACATGTAAATGTTTTCAGCCAAGGTTTAAACCAGTGATACCAATGGGCCAATCATAATAACAAATTTTGCTGGACGATAAATTGCCCCAGTAATTATTGCAATAAACGATAATTTGATTTTGAGGACATTTCCAAGTAATATATTGATAATGACATAATAATCCAAAACAGACCAATTTTGTATAGAACTGGAACTGGAAAATATTTTAAATGTCCAAAATGAAACTTGAGAAGCACTTCTCTCTTCTCTTCTCACTTCTCTCCACAGGTTTTTATTTCACCACTGCTTGTTTTTAAGCAGTTATGAGGAATGGTGGTGAAACCTTAAACTGCTGCTGTGCAAGTTACTCAACAGGTTGTTGCTAGGTAACCAAAGTTGAGGGAACTTGAAACTGCTTGTTACCAATCAAGTTGTTGCTAGGTAATCAAAGTTGAGGGAACTTGAAACTGCTTGTTACCAATCAAGTTGTTGCTAGGTAACCAAAGAGCGAGTGAGTCAGGATGGAAGTGCAGAGAATATTCTATCACATGTGTTATCTATGGATATTGATTATGTATCCATCACAATATATATCCTTATTGATTTATTGTCCAGGGTTATGCTGCTGGGTGCATTAGAGGTCTAAGAGTTTTATTTATTTTTAATTTTTACTTTTCAAAGTCAAGTTGTTCAGTTGGTGATTAAGACTGTAGTACATGTGAATTAAAAAAAATAAAAAATCAGCAGAACTAGCATAAGAATTGCTGCTCAAGATGTTAACACCTTGAAAACTAAGATTTTCCCCAGGTCACCAAGCAGAAACTCGTCATCTTGTTGATGTTTTAACTTCCTACTCCTTTCCAGCTGAGGAACAAGCTGAACCAGGAACAAAGTGTTAGGCTGCAGCAGCAGAAAGACAGGCTGAAAAAGAACAACTTGGAAGTTGTCGAGATGGACCAACGTCTTGGTGAGCTTCAAGAGAGACTCTGGAAAAAAAAGGCTGCGCTGCAGCAGAAAGAGAACCTACCGGTAAGTTTAAACAATGCATTTATCACAATATCTATTTATCACGAGGAGATAAGCAACAAAGCAAAGAAAGTCCATTACGTTTTGTTGTGTTTTCGCACCTTTTTGAATTCTGCCATCATTTGTCAGGTGGCCTTAAACAGCGTCAACCCTCAACATGAGCCAAGCTCCAGAGTAGCAGCAGTGGGGCCATACATCCAGTCCGCCTCTAGGTCAAGCTCCCAGCCTTCTGCTGTGCTTCCGTGCCAGGAAACGATGGTGAAGTCGGCATATCCAGATGGCACTGCCACCTTACCAATGCCTGCCTCATCCCGAAAGCCACCAGCTATACCAGCCAAACCAAGCATTAGTATGCAAAGTGATCTGTTCCTGTTTGGTTTAACATTGTTAGACATTTTAAAGATGATTATTGACTCTGAAAGGTGAAAGGTTTCAACACAGAAATAAGTAATTGTAGAAACTTTTGTCCAGAAAACCAAGTTGCCTCCACTTGCCGCCCTCATATGTCAAACCAACCTTTGCTATTAAAGCTATGGTCAGTTAGTTTTAGTAAAGGCTTTGTTTCTCTCTCTAATTTTAGTATTCTGAAGTAAATCTGAAGATTACAGTCGAGTATGACCCATTGCTTGTTGGGAAAGTTAACAACCATCGGTCTGAAGAGGCAAAAAATGCACTTGGTCTATAGTATTTAACAAAACCACTATTTGTAGAATGAATTAAGGGACCAAAGAGATGCAGTTTGTTATGTTGAGGGTACAAAAAGGCTTCTTCAAAGTCAAAGATTTTAATGTAAAGCATCTTTTGTAGGTGTGGAGACCCTAAAAGACAACGCTTACAATCCTTCCCATGGTGCTTCACGACTTGGTCACACCGCACAGACGCAGCTAAAGGATAACCAGGTCTTACTGGACTTCTGCTTGATTTCTAATCTGTTTTCTGCTCCATGACTTTAATGGTTCTTTTTGTGTTTTGTTTTTGCTTTCAGTCATTTGGCAATGGTCTGTCCAAGTCAACTGTGCCACCAGCAGTTCCCACCAAACCAAAACTATTTCCTTTCTCCAAGCCTGCCTTTTGGACAGGGACCTTTCCTGGGAAAAAGAAGTTTAAGGATCCAGGAGTCATGTCTACCCACAGCAACACCCTCCCTCTGCACAGCAATAAGGAAAGTCCTCCTGCAGCTGCAGTGCGACCATACACACCAAACCCCACAGATGTGCCTCCACCTGTGTTTCAGAAACCCCAAACTCTGGCAGCTTCATCAATCTATTCGATGTACACCCAGCAGGCCACCCCTGGTAAAGCCTACCAAGCAGAAGGCCAGGGCACACTGTCCCGCAGCAAACCACGAGGTGATACCGATCCAGTTTTAGTTACCTTTGTTTTGTGTTTGGGAGGGTAATTTCATATTTGACTGGGGTATGAATACTTTTTGGGTTAACTGTACTCTCAAAATTAAGTTGAGTTGGACTGTGTTATCCGAAATGAAGGAAAAGCTGTAGGACATATAGACTTTATTTTAAAATGTACTGATTATTTTTGTGTACTCTCTATCGCTGTCTCTTCCTGTGCAGTGTACGGGAAACCAGTCCTTCCAGCTGGCAAGAGGCCGCAAACAGTCAGCTCAGAGAGCACTTCCTTGAGATCTGGGCTCTGTGAGTTTGAGACTGATACCAGTTTGACTGCTGTCAATGATGACAAAGGTGCAGATGTTGATACGGCAGAATGTGCGACTCCTCGTCCACTCAGTCCCTCCAAACTCCTCCCGTTCGCGTCCAACCCTCACAGGAACTCTGACGCCGACTTGGAGGGCCTCCGCCGCCGACTGCACAACGCCCCCCGGCCTCTAAAAAAACGCAGTTCAGTCGTAGAGCCTGAAGGCCCAGCTGGATTTAATATTGAGAAGCTTCTGTACCAGAAGACAACTCTGGCTGCCATGGAAACCATTCCTATGAAGAACATCAGTACACCAGAGGAAAATGTTCAGTCCACAGGTCCTGACGACAGGACCATCAAGAAAGATGTCAGTTCCAGGGTCAAAGATAAACGTTTAGCTGTTCTGATGTCGGCTGGTCACAACAGTGACAGTCTGACAACACCTTCGCTACCCTTCCCTGATCCCAGGTGTTACCCTTTCCTTCTGTCCCCACAGGAAGACAAGGATGAAGAACTTTCTTCCACTGCAACTCAACAGGAGCACTTTCCAGAGGAGATGTTTACTTGGCCACCTCCGCCTTTTCCCAGCTGTGAGGAGGAAAAACAGGCAGATGATACATTCAACTTTCAGCAACCGATACCACAAGACACAGTCCCTCCTGTGAGTAACAGTTTTACTAGTTAAGATGCTACTGCTGTTGTAAAAACACAGCAGGACAATGTTCTTTCCTTAACATGCAGTGACTCTGAAGGTGTTCACAAACCTTTTCAAATGGGCAGTTTGTATGATGAATAAACAATTTCAAACCTCTCCCAGATACATCCATCCATCACCTACACTCCCTTATTGGTGAGGAGCACCCTGGACAGGTCTCCAATCCGTCACAGGGCAATACAGAGACACACAGGACAAACAACCATACACACTCATACCTAAGATCAATCAATTATATTAACAGTCGTGCTTTTGGACTGTGGGAGGAAGCTGGAGTAAACATAGAGAACCCATCCATCCACAAGAATAACATGCAAAAACTTCCCAATCCGGGATTAGAGCTTGCTTAGGACCTTCAGTGCTGCCAACTTCGCCGCATTAAGGTCTTTGTCCCCACTTTAAAAACTGTAATCTGGTCTTTTTTGTTTCTTTTGGAGCAATGGCTTCTTCCTCTCTGAGTGGCCTTTCAGCCCATGATATTAGAGGAACAATTTCAACAAAGTAGAAAATGCCTTAGCCTATATTGGACCAAAAAAGTAGCACAAATAATTACTGTTCACTAAACAAAATATGCAGATTCTGGTAATAGACTTTCTGCTCTGTCTTTCAGAGTAAACAGTCAATCTTGCGTAAACCTGGCTCTGACCGCCTGGAGCACAGGACGCGTGTCCAGTTCAGCCCTCTGGCTCTGCTTCTGGATTCCTCTCTGGAGGGTGAATTTGACCTTGTCCAGAGAGTCATCTATGATGTAAGTTACGGTTCTGGTTGATGCTACCTTGCAAGGCTAGAGCTTTAGAATACATATTCAAGCAGAATGCTGTAGAATTATGCGAATTTGGGTGAAGAACGGGATGGATGAATGGATCTTTCACGTTGCCGATATTTCTTTATGCAGGTGGATGACGCCAGCATGCCTAATGATGAGGGAATCACAGCATTGCACAATGCTGTCTGCGCCGGCCACACTGACATAGTGAAGTTTTTGGTTCAATTTGGTGTCAACGTCAATGCTGCTGACAGTGATGGCTGGTGAGCCTGATCTTCAGTGAACTCCTCTGATAAGCTTCATGATCATGAGCGCAGTTGACGAGAGTTTGTTTCCCTTTTAGGACGCCCCTGCACTGTGCTGCCTCCTGCAACAATGTTCAGGTTTGCAAGTTCCTGGTGGAATCTGGGGCAGCTGTGTTTGCAGCTACATACAGTGACATGCAGACTGCAGCTGACAAGTGTGAGGAAATGGAGGAGGGCTATGCACAGTGCTCCCAGTTCCTTTATGGTGAGATATTTGGTAATGTATTTGCCAAAATGCATTAAACATACACTACTCACAAAAAGTTTAGGACATTATGCTTTCTAATTAAATTTCAAACCTAAAATGCACTACAAACATTTACAGGTGAACTTAATGTGACCTTCTCTAAACCTTTGCATCTACATGTCCAGCTGTTCAGTGTTTCAGTACTTTTTGCACAACTTTTTCGCACAACTTGAAAAAAAGTTGTGCACATTTTTTGCACAACTGGTACAATCAGAATTGGTGTTTAAACAGTCCTCTTGTCATTCTCTACACACATTTCGACATCATTAATCCAAGATGAGACTAACAACTAATCAACAGTACTTCGTCGCCAATGTGAGGCTGCAAACAGGATGTCCTCAGACAGATGTGACCACTGAGCTTAGAGCGTCACAGAATATCATCAGCAGGTTGCAACTGGTTGTATCTCTTCCAGTCCTTTTGGCCACATCTCACACTCGTGGCTGATTCATTTTGAAAGGTGCCCTGCTAAACTGGATGATAACAGTCCACTCAACTCCTGGCACATTTAAGGGAGGTCAGAGGCTCCCAAGTGTCACATCAGACAATCAGAACCACTTACATCAGCATAGTCCGACTTCTAGACAACCAGTAAGGGCACCTGACCACACCACCTGGCCCAGGCATCCTCGTCTTGAATGGAACAGGGAGCATTAATGCCAGACTAGGAACCATTGAGGCTTGGTGCTCAGTTCTCTGATGAAAGTTGATTCACATTGAGTAGAAATGATGCCCGCCAACAATGCTGGAGACGTCAACAAGAGTGCCCTGCATCGACCACTGCTGTGGTGGTTTTACAGTGTCGGCATGTGTGTCTATTTAATACAGAATTGCCCTATGGATGTTATTTCATCTTACTCTAAATAAAGGGCTCCAGCAGCCCCAGGCACCCCATCTTCCTTATTATGTCTGTGTATTGTCTTCTTGGGATGGGCTCCTACTGAAATAAATTTTTTTTTAGTTGGTACAATAACAGAAAAAAAAGTATCATTCTGAGATTGTAAATAGTGCAGGGACAAGACCATATTACCTAATTAATATTATGCATCTTCTGTACCTCTGCATAATCAACACAGACTTAATTTTAATGGATGATAATTCTACAGCTCAACAAGCTTGATTTATCAAACTACAAACCTGCATCTTCTACCTCTTAAGCCAAGCAGAAATTGAACATTAACTAAAATTAACGCCGAAATACGATACTTCATTTTCATATGAAACCACTAATTATGGGTAATTAACTGATCGTAACCCACCTCTATCACAAAAGCAGACAAGTATCAAGATAACCGCCCAACAAGGTGCCTCATGTAAAACACTAAGCTCAGCATTGAACAAAAACAAAGAGTAATAAATTATTTAATCTAATCAAGTTTCCCGTCTGTGCCGCTGTAGGTGTTCAGGAGAAGATGGGTGTGATGAACCGTGGGGTGGTGTATGCTCTGTGGAGCTATACGCCTGAAAATAAGGACGAGCTTGGCTTCAGCGAAGGAGACTGCTTGACGGTGCTGAAACAGGAAGGGGAGGTCGAGACAGAATGGTGGTGGGCTCGATGTGGCGACCATGAAGGATACATTCCCCGCAATCTTCTTGGGGTAAGATGAACTGCAGCTTACACATCACACCACTTTCTTAGGTGACTGTGATGATTGATATCGGTGATTGGCTCTCATGGGTGATCGGTATTGTAATCGGCAGGAAAAAACCTGATCAGAGCATCATTCTCAACATTGTGATGCTTTCTAACCTTTTCCAGATCTTGTTTGTTTTATAAAAGCTCTCTAATGAAATTCAAATAATTATTCTTCTTTGTTTAAGTTTGGAAACTTAATCTTTTAATGAGAATCTTTTTCTCCCAGATCTATCCAAGGATCAAGCCACGGCAGAGGAGCCTCGCTTGATTTATTTCCATTTGAAGAAATCCAAATGAGAAGAAACAGCAGCACAATTACAGCTAATTGCTCTTGAACTACTGCCACCAACACAAATAATGCATCAAAGAACTGTTGCAGAGGAAGAAGAAACAATAGTTCTTCAGTTTCTACCATTACAATGGACTACAGTGGTTATTTTTAAAACAGAGCTGTCCAACAAAGACAGAAAACCACATAAAAAACAAGATTTATATTATTTTGGGGTTCTTCCAAAGTTTTAGAAAGTTGAACAAGTGGGGAAGGGAAAGGGAAGTTTTGCAGCTTGTTCTATAATAATAGCTAATTATTGCATTAGATTTTTCTTTAAAATGGTTTGAACTTTCTTTTTTTTCATTATTAAAGCCATTTCATTCATCCTCATAGTCCTGTTTTACTGCAGATTAGGTGATTTTACCAAAGATATAAGAATTAGCATGAATATAAACATTCAAAATAAAACACACATTGCTAGGATGCTAAAAGTAAGATATGTCACACATTCTCAGCTTTCCACTTAAACTCTTTATTTAAGAGCTTGAGGAATGATAAGGAAAAGCAAACTTGTTTTCAGCTTCTACACTCTGCAGAATCAGCAGTGCCAACTCTGCAGCACACATGTACCCTCAGAATACAGAGCAGAGTCAGCAGCGACTGCATTTCAATAGTGACAAGAACCATGGAGTACATTCAAGATTAGATTAACAATTGCACAAATCCTCAAAAAAATAAATAAATAAAAAAAAAATAACCCAAAAAGGTTAGAATTTAAAGTCACCACATACAGGTGTGGAGCACCTGCCCATTACCGAGCATGCAGGTTAGCCTTAACTGGGCGCAGTTGCAGTGTGCATTTAATCCACATAATTACAAACCAACAACACACGTCTTTCACTGCAGCTCTTTTGAAAAAGGAGTTCAGTGTTTCGGATCCAGCTGGTACAAATTTAATTTAATGTGCAGATTCACCTACAACCCTCAAAATACAAAAACGTCTTGAGATGATTGATGCAAATATGGTACGTGGGGTTTTTTAAACGCAGGTTTTATAGAAGTGTTACAATGAACATGAGGATGAAGCTTTAACTGTTTCTGCATTATAGATGAGTAACAGAACAGGAAAACGTGGATAAATATTCCCTTACACTATGGAAGACAATGAGGAAAAAAAGGAGATAAAATGATTTTTTGCTGTTCATTTGTATAAGTACTAAAATATATTCTAAATACAGTCTTCAAAGCAATAGTAATTTAATATGTCGTATTTGTTGGAGTTTCAGTACTTCCTCCTGTCATTGGTACGTGGAAACTTATTTTCCTGAACAGGTTTTATGTTTGACATCATTATCTTCACTCTTGTTTTAAATTAAAACAGAACTTTTTGCAAAAATCTACCACAACTGGACCATGTTGAGTCAAACAGTTTTAGCTTCTAATTCAGTCACAATTGTACCTTATAGCTTTCAATATCAGATTTGACTTTAAAGTCCTAATTAAGTTGAAATGTGGAGCAGAAACTGAGATGAATCAAAAAATTGTTACAATAATAGTTTTTCTGATGCTTTTGATTTTTAGTTGCACTTAAATCTATCAGATCAAACACATTTTAGTGTCAGATAAAGATAGCTTGAGTAAAAGCACAATACAGTTTTATAAGGAATAGTTAATGTATTAAACAGTTATACAAATGAAGAATGAAAATTAAATTAGTTCAATTTGAATCAAGAAATCACGTAAGTAGAACCTGTCTGACAGCATGAAGTAGGCAAACAAATGTTTGCTTAGTCGTCTTCTTCCACTAGGAGAAGAAGAAGAGACTCATATAAGAGCTAACAGCCGAAATTACTGCAAGAAGAAAAAGGCCAGATGTGAGCCACATCTGGACATCGTCTCTATGAAGTGACTCGCTGACTTTTTGGGAAGAATGCACCTCATCCATCCATCCACCATAAAGTCAGCAGAGAGTCCCAGCCTTCTCTCTCTCGTTGAGATTACGTTGGGGAATCCGAACATAATCCCAGTCCAGCCAATAAGCTTAGTCCCCCCATCGTGTCCTGTGTCCTCATATGGCTCCTTTTGACAAAGAGAAGCAGCAGCTCTACTCTCAGTCTGTCCCAGATGACCGAGCTTCTCACCCTTTCACTAATGAAGAGCCCAGTCACCGTGCAGAGAAAACTCATTTCAGCTGCTTATATCCGTGATCTCACTCTTTCGGTCACTCCCCAGAGCTTGTGTTTTTAGATCGGGATAGGTACGTAGATCAACAGGTAAATCGAGAGCTTCACCTTTCAACACAGCGATCCGTCTATCAATCTCTTGCTCCATCTTTCCCCCATTTGTGAACAAGACCCAGAGATATTGAAACTCCTGCTCCACTCTACCCTTCTCTGGCTCAGGACCAAGGTCTGGCAAAAGACGGCCAATCTAGAGGCTGGAGTGGGTTTTGGTGGTCCAGCTTGTTGTTGACTCATCATCTGGGCAGAACAACTATTGTGTGATTGGTCAGACATTTAAAGTGGACGTGTTAAAACAACAATGTTTGCTGCAGTGAGATGAACTTATCAGGACTTCAACACTCTTGTGCACTTTGTTCTTGCAACCTTGAGTAAGAAACCAAATTTCTTAGCTTTGTGGAGTATAAACTGTGGATTAATATGCATGTAGGTGGCAGGAGCATAAAGCCAGCTTTTGCTGTTCCAGTGAAATCGTCCCTAGTAATCCTGCAGATTCTGGTCATGGTTCAGATTCTGGTCTTGGGGAAGCAGACGTGTTACATGACCGATGCCCTTGGTGACTCCCTCCCTGAAGAGCAGCTTGGCGCTCAGTCGCAAATACTCAGGGTGCTTGATAAAGCGAAAGCGAACAACGGCCCTCTCTCCCGTTCGAAGCTCATCCTAAAACCAGAAGTGAAGGATTTACAGTCTTGTTTCCAAATGTAACACGAATAAGAAAACTCACCAACCTTTCCATGAAGGCATTCCACCGTAGCCGTCTGCCGGACGTTACCGACATGGACGGTGACCTGCGAACCCCTCCGGAAAGTCTTTGCGTGGAAGAGCAGAACAATGGCAGCTTCGAACTGGCAGCAGATGGTGGGGTTCATCTTGGGGCTGACCATCACCATGCCCTGCAATAGGCAGGAAGTGGAACACTCTTCAACCACTTCAAAATAAGAGCATGCATATAAACGTCTGAATATAGGAAGGATTCTTGACAGAGATGGGTAGGAACTGGCTACATTTACTTAATTACATTCACTTATGTAACCTTTTGAAAAAAAATTACTTTTTAGAACATTTTTACTAGGCTGAACTTTTTACTTTTATACTTTTACTTGAGCAATTTTATTGTGAAGTATTTCTACCCTTACTTGAGTAAAATTTCTGGATTTTCTACCCACTGAATGAAAAACAAACGCGTTTTAACCAAAACTTCACCAGACACAGACACACCTGTAGTTTTTATTAACGTTTCATAAGTACTTTATTAAAAGAAACTGATTTGGATTTTATTTTTTTTTGCCTGATTTTATTTTTTGTTACTTATATGAATTATTGTCCTCAAAACTTTATATTTTGATCCATCTGATTATGTAATTTTTAAATATTAAATGATTGAAAATTTGATCAGTTACTTCGCACTTGAGTCGACTTTTACCAAATACTTTTTTACTCTTACTTGGGTCATTTTAGTTTTGAGCACTCTACCAAAACTTCTACAATGTCAGTTTAGAAAACATTAAAGCTATGTGCACCAAACGTTTTCAAAGTTAGCAAAAATGCTATGGAGCTAAATCTGGTCCTCTATTAGTGAGTTAGCACAAGTGTGCCCCCCACTGCTTTTGGTTATCAGTGAACAAGGACTAATGAGCCTGAATTTCTGTCCTAATTATTAACCCAACATTCGGTGACCTCTGACCTTGCGCAAAAGTGAGCGATCAAAGTTTCCCAGAGCCAGAGTGGCTGCCTGTCCGGCCTTCAGCACCCTGCAGGCCGAGCGGTTCCTCTGGATGCTGCCCACTTTCAGGCGCAGGAAACGACCCTCTTCTGTGGGTCCAACAACGAGACGCTCGCCCTCCCTGCAAACTCCACTGGCAAAAAACAAACATAAAAACCAAGGAAAAATTAAAGACGGTGTTCAGGCTTTTTTCAAACTTTTGGGATAAATTAAATTAAACTGAATCTAAACAGACAAAAATAAGGTCAGATGCTAATCCATCAGCATTGTTAATCTATTCGTTAGCAGCAAAATGGCTAACTAGAAGATTTAACCTTTAATTATAGAATGTCATCTTACCTGTACAGAGTTCCTCCAACAACAGTCCCAACATCAGGAACTGAGTAGATCTCATCCACCTGCAAACACATGATTGGACATCTGTAGCATAAAAAAACTACTTTTAACATGGATGATTTCATTCATTAAGAGAAAAAAAACTATCCAACCCAACCTTTTAACATTTTTGACAGTATGAAGGGTACTCTCTTTCTGGAATCCTATGTAAGCTTTATTTATTCTAGTTTTTGGAGCCATACTTCTACATCCTCCGATGGGACTAGAGCTGGGCGATAAATTGATTTTTATCAGTTAATCAAATTTTGGGTTTTTGAAGATTTAATTTTTGGAAATTTGGCTTTTCTTTTAAATCACCAATTCACTCCTTGGGTTTCTTGTTTGACAAGCGTCTCTTACAGTTTCTATTTATTTGGACTTCGAATTCATGTCTATTTTATGATCTGTTATTAGGGCCAGTCAAAGTTTTTTTATGTTTTTTTTTAATACAATTTGGGGAATAAAGTCATAATATTCGGAGAAACGATGTATGCAAACAGCTGTGTATATTTCAAAGAAAGAACTACACTGGTTGGGTGGTCACATCAGATCTTAATGACTTTAGAGAAGCTTTTTCTCATTAAAACAACTTATTCTTATAATTTTTAAGATATTCTTCCATTATGTTGTCGTAATTAAACAAACAAACATTTTTTTAGCCTGTCCCTAAAACTCTGCAGCAAAACTCACCGAAGGGATGAATAAAAGCCACCATTTGAAAATACTTTGCCATTTGTAATTTCTTGTTTTTTTGGGAAAGAAAGTGAGAAAAATAATCAATTAAAATCGGATCTGGTATAAAAAAATAGATTTTATTTTAAAGCCATATTGCCCATTCTTAAAAGAGACAGAAATGTAACCTCGTGTCCATGGTGTGTGTGTTTGCTTGTGGACCTGGAACTCTGTAAGCTGCTGCATCAGCTCCTCCTGTTCTTTGCTGTTGCTAAGCGGAGGAAGGATGTTCAGGAAAACCTTCAGGAGGTCAAGGCTTTCTCCAGACACGCTGGACAGGGTGAAGATGGGTGTGATGCTACACACACAAAAAGGCAGACAAACAAGAGTAACAATAAAATAATTTGTTTCAAAGGCAACACAAAATAAACACTTTTGTAAGTGAGAAATCTACAACGGGGTCTCAGGGCCATTATAGATAGAAAAAAGGAGAAGTAAATTTGCAAGAAAAAAACTCAGAAGTTTTGAGATTAATCTCAGTCTTTTTCTATAAGAAACAACATTTCTGAGTTTGACAAATTGAAAATTTGTTTAAAAAAAATTGTAAATTTTAGATTGACTTCAGAATTTTTTAATAAAAAACATAGGAAATTTCTGAGTTTCAAAAGTCAATTTTTGTTTTTAAATTTTGTCGTTTTTTGTAGAAAAATTTTGAATATTTCAAAGTCATAAATTGTTTTATAGAAAAATTCTGAGATTATTCTCAAAATTTCTGAGTCTGAAAAGTTGGAAAAAAAAAAACAAAACAATTTTTGAGATTAATTGAAAAAAAAATTCTAGAAAAAAAATCTTGGAAATTTGACTTTCAAAAGTCCAAAAAAAAATTTGCTTTTGGAAATTTCCACATCTTTTTAGAATTTTTTTTAGATTATTCTCAAAGTTTCTGTTTTTTGTGTGGAAATGTACTTTTTTTTATCTGCATTGCCATAATATGTCGTAATCAAGCTTTAATGTCTAACTCTAGGAAAATATTTCTTCGTTGAACTGCTTCTATTTGCTATAAGTCGGTACCCACCAGGCAGACTGGGTGAACTGCTGCGCTGCAGTCACTGCGTCATCAGGGTTCATCACCACCATGGGAACCTTGTTGCAGCCTGGCTGCTTCAGGACTCGCTCCAGCTGCCGGACAGTTCGCTCCACGGTGCCGCGGGAGCACAGATCCACTTTACTGACTACGATAAAAATCGGGACTTTCAGAGCCATGGCCAGTCCCAAATGCTCTCGAGTTGTACCAGCTGGTCACAGAAGAGAGGAAATGCACTGAGCGAGAAAACCACATACAAGGCATAAAATGCAACTGTAACAGAGCTAAAAACGCAATGTAGTGTTTTTTTCATTTCTGATGTGATGTTAGAAGTTATTCTGCACCTTATGTGTCGAACTCACGGTGCTGCGGCATTATTAAGTATATTTCTGTTAATTTAAAGTGCTTATTTAATTTCTGCTGCAATGCATGTTAATATGTAATATTTTAAATTGTAATGGTAATGTTTCTTTGTACGGATTGATAAAGGGTTGAAATCCATTATTCACCCATTGTCTGTCTGTTTATCTCTCCAGGTGTGTTTGCAGCTCACCTATGCCGGTGTTAGCGCTCACTACAAGCATGGCAAAGTCAGGGCAGTAGCTGGTTAAACCGAAGACGGTGGTCTTCAGGTACTTGTGGTGACCTGCCAGGTCGATGAAGGTGATCATTTTGGATGAGCTCTCACAGATCTCCTCCGCTGTTCGAGACTCACTGTAGTTTACCACCTGAGCAGAATAGTGACATCGTCAGGATCCAGAAAGGAGAAGTAGTTGTAGACATTTTGAAGTAGATATCTGCCCAGGCGTTGGAGTTTCCCAGTGACAGTGAAATCAAGAGAACAATCCTATGATGCATATGGACACTTTTTCATCTTGTAGAGCACAATTTTTTTTACATATGTAATATCTTAGAAAAATATAAGGTGCAAAAAATAGATTCCCATTTATTAACAACTTTTTTTTTTGCATTTGTCTGAGCTTTGGAGTAACTAGAACCACAAATATCGGCCTACTTTTACTGAAACACAAAGCGTTCAGCCTAAATAAGAAACACTCAACCCCAAAATGTCAGAAACTGTGGGCCTGTGTTATGATAACACAATCATAATCATAAAAACACAATCTTGTTTTGATATTTTAATATTTTACTTTAAGTTTGGACACAACTTCACTATGGGAAATGCATTGTCGGTTTTAAAGAATCACCATTTTATTTCTAGTTTTAGGATTTAAAATAGAGATAAGCATCAAATTCAGCAGAAAGATGTTCGATCTTTTTCTTTTTTAGTCTCATTCTTCAGTAGTGCAAATATTGCAGGAATAAAACAAGAAACTATGAAAAATCTGTGTTTGTTATTATGTCAAATTTTAAAAATATTAGCTGATTCTTTTTAAGTTTTAGCCAAAGTTGTAAAGAGCCACTGAGTAAGAGGAATACCTCTCCTTTGCTGTTAAAGCCCAAGATTTCAAAGCTGATGCTGGAGGTGCGTCCTGTCTGGATTTCATGCAGGTGTCTGAAAAGGTTTAGTCGAGATCGACCTCGGCCGTTATCCAACTCTCCCTGCGTCAGGACGCCCAGCAGGGTCGACTTCCCTGAGTCCACATTTCCCAGCACGGCCACACGCAGGTCCAGGAACTGAGGAATGAAAATAGATTTGGCCCAACCATTGCAGGAAATACAAAATTATAACATGTTTACAAGCACAATGTTGCAGAGAACACACCTGCTGATCGTCAGGAACCTTTCGGACAAGAACCTCTGCAATTTTCCGGATATTTCTATCCAGGCCATAGTCCACTTCCCTTTCTCGCAGAAGTGTTATATCAGCTCCGACCCTTCAACAAGACAAGCAAAACAAAGTATTATTTGTTTTTTTTCCAGAGATCTAAATTGTTTTATGAATAAAATTGTTTATCCTAGAAGTAAAATCAAACAAATCAAAGCATACTTCCTTCTGGTAAATTAGCTCAAACAAGCAGATCTGTGTTTTGATTTTATCTGGTTCAGTTCTACAAGAAAAATATTTAAGCCTTGTATGTTAGAGCAAATACTGACCAAGTTATTTTAAAAAGGTTCACCCCTTAATCACCACATTGGATCACAAAATCAGCAGACCTCCACATGCCTGAAATCTGGGTGTAGTGATGAACTTTGATCTGAACCTTCAGAGCAACATAAAAACAGTTATAAAGTCAGCCTTCTACCACCTAGAGAACATTTCCAGACTAATGTCCCAGTAAGATCTAGAGAAACTCATCCAGGCGTTTATCTTTAGTCGCATTGATTACTGCAACAGCGTCTTCACAGGTCTGCCTGAGGAATCATTCAGACCACTTCTAATCACTGAACGGCTTAGCACCGAAATTCTGCTGTTCTGCCTAAAACCAGGAGGATAGAGCACATCAAACCAGTTCTAATGTCCCTACACTGGCTCAGAGAATAGACTTCTGTAAGCTTATAAATCACTGAACAGCTAAACACCACAATACATTAAAGATCTGATGTTGTCATGGCAACCTTCCCAGAACCAGAACCAAATATGGAGAAGCAGCATTCAGCTTCTATGCACCACAAATCTGGAACAAACTTTCTGAAAACTGCTAAACTGCTGAAACACTGAGCTCCTTTAAATCCAGACTTAAAACACATCTGTTTAGAGTTGTTTTTCAATCATAATTAATGAAACATTGACCAAGATATAACAGGGTTTCCCCCAGTGTTTTATAAGCCTGGCGGGCCACCAGGCTTTACTTGTGCCCCCACCAGTCTAAGCTTTGCTTATTTACTTAAATATTTTTAAAATGTTTGCAAATTTTAAGACTTTATTGTTGGTGTTCAGGTATTAATCTTCCAATCTTTCAATAACACATATTTATGAAGTGATTTTTTCAAATTTCCTGTCAACTTTAAACATTTTTTAACTGAAAAACACGACAGGCAGCTGGATGAATGACTGCCCTAGCACCCAACCACCAGGCGTAGCAGGTTTTCTGATATTCTAATATTTGTTCTCAACTTGGTAGTTGATGTTTTGGAGGTTTTATGATAAAACTTCAGGAGGCGAATGAAAGGAGGTCATGGGGTCACCTACTTCTCTGCCATTCTCTTTAGTGTCTTGAGCGAGCCTTTCATGTCGGCCTCCGTCAGACCCACCAGCAAGCCGTTGTCTTCCACTCCGATCTGGTACACGGCCTCACCGCGGCCCTCCTGCAGACGCCACTTCAGCTGCGTGGCCAGATGCTCGAAGCGGTACTGAGTGGGGTTGACGAGCTTTAACTGGAAAAAAAACGAGAAACAAGTACAAACCTGTGCAGCAGGTAAATGGAATTCAATTGTGCTTCTCTAATCACCAATATACTTATATTTCACATTCTTTATTCTTTTTTGATGACTTTTAAAATTATTCTTCTGCCTTACAATGGCTAAATCTAAACTAAAAGATTGTATTAAATGTTTTCTGTTTACTTGCTTATTGATTAAAACATTTTTAGGTGATCAAGATGATTTAGTGTGCACATCTTATGTGTGAAACTACATTTAATAATTTATTTATTTTTTTTCAGACTGTAAAATTGTTTTAAATAATCAAAAAACTTTAGCTTCACTATTTGCTACCAATGCTGTTGCTGGGTTTCTCATATAAAATTATGACATAAAAGGGTCCTTATTATAATTTTTACATATTTCTTGACTTTGGGACGAGACAATTAACATAACTTTTGTGAGAAACAAGTATTAATAAAATGAACAAAACTGTTGTATTTATAAAATATGCCCTTTAAACATTGTGTGGCGTGATTCACACAGTAGGATGATAGGGACAGTGACAACTACCACTTAAAAGAATAGTAATAAACTGTAATACTGACAACTGCTCTGCTGCTTGAGCCATTTTAAAACCAAAATTACTCCTAATCATAACGTTGTAACATAAAAACTTAATTACCTTGTATTCAATGTTTCCTTCTTCAGCCTGGAAACAAACAAAAACAGAAAACATGGAATTACTAAACAATACACCAATAAAATGTAGAGGGCTTCAACACATCAAATCTCAAAGTAGTGCTGAGTCGAGCAGGGGCATATTGTCTATTGTTTCAAAATTACAGTCTTGTGTGCATCTCCAGAACCCAGAACACAGGCAGGGAACCACAGAGTAGCTATATTATTAAAACTGAATTTAATTTAGAAATGTTTGCACAAGGAAGAACATGTCAGAGGCATGGCCAAGAATTGAATCGCACTTGAGTCACAAATTGAACGACTTTAGACAGACTTGACTAAATCTCTTCACACCCCTAAAATGGAAGTTTAGAGGCATATGGTGTAAATAATCCCTTTTATACAGTCCACTGGAGATAAGAAAATGATTTCAGCTGTGCATTAAGGTATGACAGCAGGCCTGAAAAAAAAAAAAAAAAAACGAAACAGAAAAAGAAACTCTCTCCTAGTGAGGAAGGTCAGTCTTGTGACTTCACTTGGATCAGAGAAAATACTTGATATCTAACACTGAACTTAAAGCCATGAAGTAATTATGAACTAATGATGACAACATAACTAAATAAAATGCCTGCTATCATATAGATTTCATGGTGTAAACCTGCTTGACGAAATGTGTAATGATGCTTTCTGAAGACAATAAATGACAAACTGTGCGGCCGTTATTATTATTATTATTATTAGTGATTTGTTGGTGGGTTTTATAGCTGATTCTTATAGGAGATGTTAGGTTAAAGTTTGAGATGTTAGCCTGGAGGTTTCTCTCTAATCACGGAAGCAGATAAACCTGAAGACATTGCGCCACCATGTTTGAGGGACTCTTATCATCTGTGCTGCAGTTCGGACTAACTGCCTGCGTTAATCCCGGGCCAGAACCAGGTCGCTACCTCCGGTGGTAAAATCGGTGGCGGTGTCCTGTTGTTCCTCTTCCTTTTATTCCTTCTCTTCCTGCCTTGTTTGCCTCGTCTGGCCCGCGACTTTTTGGATGATTTCTTCCCTTTGATATTTGACAGGGAGCCAGGTCCATCATGTCTGTTTCCGGGAGGAACAGCGGCCGTTTGGAGCAAGTCAACCATGGCTGAGCTCAGGCAGTGATCGACCGACGGGAAACCACGGAGCTCAAGGGTATTCACGGCATTCCCCAGGACATTTCCTGCTGCATCCCACGGCTTGGACGTGTGGAGACCTGCGGCAGGTCGGATGCTCTCTCCTCAGCACCAGCAGCGACGTTAAGCTACATTTTTACGTCGAACTTCCGCCTGAAAACGCTCAAACCGGAAGCGAATGTTGGATTGTTTTCAAAATAAAATTCAAGCAAAAACATTTGACAAAAATTATAAGAACCAACTTTTTTTTTTTTTAAATATAGATATAATAAAAATGTCGACGTTTTTTCAGGGAATAATCCCATTGAAATTCCTCAACAAAATTAACTTAAGAAGAATTACATTCTTCCATTTACAGTGACTTTATTTACGTATTTTCATATTTTTCCTCATATTATTACGATTTTATTCTCGCAATATTATGTGTTTTTTCTCGTATTATTTCTATTCCATTGTCCTACGACACTATTATTGATATTATTTTTTCTTAGTCTGACTATAATAATCAGTCGTATATATGCGCAGTCATCCCGACCAGAAGGTGGCAGTGATGCCCCATTAGAAATATGCCGCTTGCCACCGGAAAAGAAGAAAAATCTCTGTATTACTTCCGGGTTTTCAGCCATGTGGTAAAACAGCTGTGGTCAGGGTACTGTTGACAGTGTTTTTATTTTTCTTGGTTCTGCCTTTTGTAGAAGAAGAAAACTGAGGATGAGGAGAAGAGAGAAACAGCGGCAGGAAGCGGAGCGGAAGAAGAAGTCTGTAAGTTGTAGCGAAGAGGAAGACCCTGATGTGGAGAAGAAGGTCTCTCTGTTTACCCTGAGAGGGGGGGAGGAAGAGGAGCTGCGGTTAGGCGGACACGATGATGAAGATCAAAACCAATCAGGTGGCGGGGCTGAGGAAGACACTGGGGGCAGCGAAGAAGAAGAGGTATCGGAGGAGGAGAGTAATGATGAAGAAGATGATGATAATGAAGAAGAACTAGAAGAAGAAGAGGACGCTAATGCAGAGGAAGATGAAGATGCAGAGGAAGAAGATGATGAAGAAGAAGATGATGATGAAGAGGAAGATGCTGAGGAAGAGGAGGAACATACTGGCACAGAGTTGCAGACAGAGAAACGCATCAGGAAAGGTGACTGACTGCCAATTATTTTCCCTGATGGCTTTATTGCTGACCCGGCTGCCAATGGATTAGAAGCTGTTATTCTCGCTTTTCATTAAGCCTGTCGCAATATAAATAATCAATTAGTCGCATAAAAAAAATAAAATGAGCTCAATAATTTCCTGGCTGATGATTTATATTTTTGAAGGGCAATTTTGTTTACGGAGACATCATACATTTATTTCCGTTTTATTTGTTTTTGCTTGTCCAGTTTTATTTTGGATGTCGGTGTCAAGAAAGTTTTTTCCATTTTCTAATGAGAAACATTTTTTTTGCTATGCTATTTTTAAACTTTAATCTAAGTCAAAACAGAAACTGCTTTCAAAATTAATTCTCTTTTTACGTTGATGCATATTTTCCTACCAAAAACAGTGTTTTTAGATGCATGAAAATATGTAATAAAAAATTAATCAATTAATTGCAAGAGAAATTAAAATGAGCTTGATCATTTTCGTTCTGATGACTATTAGTTTTCAAAGCATCCATTTAAATGTGGTTTAGGTTGTTAGTGGTTTTTATTATTGTTTTGTTTTTTTTGTTTTTTTTTTGGTGTTTTATTTTGTATATTTAAAATACCTTCCAGTTCCAGTGTTGTGTGTTTTCAAAATTAAAGGTTATTTGTCTTTGAGAGGGCAAGCTTGTATTATTATGCTATTGTCAATAAATCATATATTACTTCAAAATGCTCTCAAAACAATATTATAATTTGTCACCATAAAAACTGGAATAATTTATCAGCCAGTAAAATTTATTGTTACAGAACTAGTTATGATTTATTTTGGTTTTAACTGTAGTTCAGTTAAAACTAGTTTTTTACTCTAAAAATCCTCATTATGATACATTTTGTGATGTTTTCTTCCTATGCAGAACTGTCCAACATGCCCTTTGAGGATGTCATTAAGCTCCAGCAAAAAGTGGGAACTAAAGTGTTCAATGAGGCCGCATTCAACAACAAAAAATGCAGAGTTGTCAGCAGTAAGAAACGGCTGAACAAAAACAGGTCTGTTTCTTCCAAATCATCCTAATTAATCAAAAATCCAGAAGAATCCAGAAGTGCAGCTGCTCTCTCCTGATCGCTGTCAGCTTGTCACACTGTGTATTTTAATTTTAGACCAATGGAAATTTCATCAAAGATTCCACCGTCCTTCCTGCGTCAGGTCATCCCTGCCAAGAAATCAGTGAGTAAAACCAGTACTGACAAAACCACAAATCTGCTGCTTGCATAAAAATATTCATGTCTTTTTTGTGTGTGTGCTGCAGACCAGGAGAGATCCTCGATTTGACAGCCTGTCAGGAGAATACAAACCAGAGATTTTTGAAAAGACGTACAAGTTTATTAATGACCTCAAACACAGAGAGAAAGAGGTGAGAAAACCAGAATCAGGTGCCATGAAAAGTCTGTTTATGTAGAACGTGTGACATGCAGTCGGTCTCTGCAGGTCATTAAGAAGCAGCTAAAGAAGACAAAGACTGACTGCAAGAAGAAGGAGAAGCTGGAGTTCCTGCTGAAGAGATTGGTAAGAAGTCCTGACACTTCAATCTTTTTATCACTTGTCAGTTTATTTGAAAAAAAAAAAAAACAAAACTAAATTGGTTCTTAACGGTGCTATACATGTTTCTCTGCAGAATGTGACATTTGTCTGCAAATTTGTTTAATACTTCAATATTTTGCTAAAAATATTAATAAATATTTATCTGCATTTAATAAAGTAATTTAAAATTAAGTAATATTAAATTAATACTAATAATTTAATAATTAATGCTAGTCATTAAATTACTATTTAAGGCAGCAGAGTAGTAGAAATAAGAAAGTTACCATCATTTAAACAAAATGTTTTTGACCATTTTAGTGGAAAATTTCCAATAAACTCACAATGATGAATTAGCATAAAAAGTATAGCAATCTGTTGTTTGTGCATAAATGTCTGTATTATTTGGAAGTATACAGATAAAAACTGCTTTCATTTGATTGTTAAAATAATATTTAAGGTTCTCTTTATGTGTCCTTCTTGACAGGGCCACACAAAAAGCTATGATGGGTCAAATTTGGCCCCTGGGCCTTGACTTTAACACACATGGCTTAGAGGGCTTTTTTTTAAATCAATAATTGTTTTTGGATTAAGCTCCCAGTGCAGATGTGGTCAAGCTTTAAATTTCCTTGTGTTTGTGCAGGATAACCAGGAGCGAGCGAGACTGGTCCAGGAGCAGCAGAGAGAGAGAGAGCTGCAGTTCAAGAAGCAGCAGCGAGAGCGAGCCAGTCAGGGAGAACGGCCATTTTTCCTCAAGAAATGTAAGAGCGAGTCCAACACCAGACCTGCTCGTCCTCAGAGTTCTGTTTCCTGTCCCTCACACATCTTGTGCTTTCACATTCACATTATTTTAAAAAAGTATTATCGTACACAAAGGATCAGTGTCAGACAGAGAAGCTGAACTGCTTTTAAATACCGTGTTAGAATATAAAGTAGAGCTGGACGACATGGCTGAAAAACATATCATGATATAAGCGTTTCATATCGATATTGATAACTATTAATTTTTTTGTTTTTAAATATCTGAACTACTGCTACACTGGTGACGTGACATTTCCTGATTTATCCAGTTTTCACTCCACACTGTTTATTGTTCAGCAGTTATGAGGCCCGGTGGCTCTTACTCAACAGGTTGTTGCTAGGTAACCAAAGAGTGAGTGAGTTGATGCCATTAACCTTGCTTAGCTAGCCATGAGAGGCTGAACGGCTAAAAGCCTTTCCTCTGCCTACATCTCCCAGAATGCTGTGCGGTTCTGGATCAGAGTTCAGTGAAATTATTGAGTATTCTACCAGACGTGTCATCTATTGATTTTGATCACGTCTGTGGCAATATATTGGTCGTTAATAGAGTTTAGGTGTGGATGAAAAGCCAAATCGCATAAAAATCTCTTTTGTTTCCCAGATATCCGGACTAGACGTAGACTTGATAATTTGGTTTCATAAAAGCTGGTAAAACATCCCTCTGCTTTATTTCTCTCCTCAGCGGAAAAGAAGAAGCTGCAGTTGGCCGAAAAGTATCAGGAACTGAAGAAGAGCGGCAAACTGGAGAACTTCCTTAGCAAGAAACGGAAGAGGAACGCAGGAAAAGACCGCAGGAAGCTTCCCGGGAAACAGCTACACAACAAAAAGCCTTTTTCCTCCTGAGAAATTTTGAAGAGCGATGTGCTGAGAAATGTTTGATCATCCCAGCTGTAGACTCATTTCAGTGTTCTGATGCTGTTGGTTCCCCACATCAGGTGAGCTTGTTCTGTAAAAGCTCTTTTTTGTGATCAAAGATGATGGGATTCATGAATATGTTCATAAAAAATACTAAAAGTGTGTTTGGAGATTGTGTCAGATGTACAAATGCTGTTTTTACATGTAAAAATAATAAAGGTTTTCCTCAATACTTTAAATTCTCTGCTCACCCTCCTGCTTATTCAAGTATCTTATTTATCCCAAAGGGAAAGTAAATTATGTCCAATCCACAACAGTCCTTGTGGATGGCAATGCGGCAGGCAGGAATGATCTCCTGTAGCAGTCAATCTTTCAGCAAATCTGAAGAGGCCTCTGACTGAAGACTGTTTTATGACTGTCATGATTTTTTCTTTTACATGTTTTGCTATATTCCACATACGCTACTCTTGAAATGTGACTAAAACTGAATATTCACCATCAAGAGCTTTTTAGGATTATTTTGCTTTGATCTGTTGTCTTAAAAGGTAGTTGGTCTATAGAGGATCAGAACCAAAACAGATGGGAGTCGGGTTTTCAGATTGTAACTTTAAATTAAATGTGAGTAATGCAACTTCAAAGAAAATACATTTGGTGTAAATGCAACGGCATAAAATTGTTTGCTTATAGATTTGAAATGAAAGTATGAATGGATTGAATTGTAATAAATGGATTCAAAATGAGTTGGTGAACGGGTGAAATGATCCGGCTATGAAATTAGTCCATTTGCCATTGTTATGTTTGTTACATGTTGTTTTGATTGTAGTTTCCCAGGAAAACGAGTACAGTGCAAAATAAAACATTATATTTAAAGCAAGTGATTAAAACATAAAAAACTTTCCAAGTATATTTTTTACTGAAAAATGTACATAACAGATGAGTCGCTCACTTTCACTCCAGTTGATGAACTCAAAATATCAAATCAATTAAATTTTTACAAACATAAGATCATGTTGTGCATCTTTGCCAATATTCACAACTCAAACCCTGAAAGAAGAGAAGAAATGATGCCGCTCTCACAGCGGAGTGTCCAGAAATCATTCTGTCTTCTCTTCCACAGTTTTCTGTCTGACCTCCGCCTCAGAGTGAACGCTGCTCTTCGCCGCTTTCTGTAAGACCCATGTGCTCAGATGGATCAGAACAAATGCGCCCCCAGCCGTCCACAGCCAGTTCTTACGCAGCCAGCTCTGAGACTTCATTGTGACTCGCTGAAAGGCAGACAGAGAGTTTCAGGACCTCCAGATATTTAATTAAATATTGGTGTTTCTTTGGACAGCAAAGGTAGTTTAATGAAGTTTGTTACTAAAAGGTTAACATCATCTTAAAACATTGCAATACTCAAAATAAGGATAATTCAATGTACTGGCTCCCTGTTTGTCAGATAGATTTTAAAATGGTGCTTCTGGTCTCTCGAGAACCAAACTGTCTTGGTCTAAATACATTTCCAAGTAGCTAGCCAATTACCAAACCGGATTACTGAAGTGTTACCAGGACCTGAACTAAATAATGTGAGGCAGCTCATCAGCTCTGGAACAAACTCCCTGAAAACCTGAAATATTCAGGGTTCTGTTGGTTCCTGTAAATCAGGACAGAAACATTTTTAGCTTTCTAACAATCTGACTAATGAACTTTTCACCTATTTGAAGAGCAAAACTAGATTTAAACTTAAGTCTACAGTAAGCTTTAATTTAAAATTTAATGCAAATTTGTCTTTAAAGGTGACCTATTATGTTTTCATTGAACAGGTCAGAATAGAATAAGGTGTACAAAACATATTTGTTACATGTTTCACACAAAATCATTCTTAATTGTTCACATTAAGACCAGCTGAGTAAAAGTGCTGAAGCTGAGCTTGGGTTGCTAGGTGACAGGAAGTTGCTAGGTGACAGGAAGTGCCTGATGACTTGTGACATTACATTTGGAAGGTTTTTGAAACGGTTCATTTTCCAGACACCAAAAAATATTAATGCCAAAAAATGGCTGAGTGGGTTTTTTTTTAAGCGCTTGGGCTGTATATAGAAACAGTTGAGGGCCAAATGGAAGTACAAAAAATGTGCAAAATGTGAATTTTGCATAATAGGTCTGGGCCATCTAGATGACAAACAAGGAACTGCGTAAAGAGAGCAAAATCATGCTGCAGCCACATACCTTAGTGCATTACTTGCTTTTAGCTGGAGGAGGAGCAGCAGCAGGAGGTGAGACGTATGCAACAATGCCAGGCTCAGGAATGTACTCCTCCTCTCTGTTGTGCAGCACTGGGTTTGTCTTCAAGTTGTACCAGCCCAAGTGAATCAGTCCCAGACTTGTGCCCATCACAATCAGGACTTTGTAGTTATTCCAGAATGTCCACAGACCCATGACTGATAAGGAGCAAACGGATGAAAGCAAACAAAGCTGACGTCCAGATAAAGCAAAGAGTCATACATTAAAAATATTAAATCAACATTAAACTATCCAGTCAATCTGACTCAACATGGCTGCCATAAACCTACAAATAAAACATACAGACACAAATGTTACTGAGAATAAACCTTTTATAAGGGAAGGGATTATAATGGCAGTTATCACAGTGTTCATAAAAACTGTTTCAATATTCAGTCATACTGCTCTAAAATACATTCACCCAACCCCCATTAATTCAAATTCAAAAATACTTTATTAATCCTGAAGGGAAATTAAACAATAAAAGGGGACTCCACTACAAGAGCAGCATCAAGTAATGCAACTGCTCTGTGTAAAGTACGAAATAACCGCAAATGTATCACGCTTTAGAAAGGTAAGACGCAGTGTTCTTGGTCTTACATACATTAAGCATTCAAATATTTTCTTGTTTTAACTGAATTGATAAACATTTAAGGAATATTCTGACTAATGGTGATCTATTTTATGCAATAGGAATATTTCTTCTTTAATAGTCAACAACTGCACAATGGAGCAAACTGATCGAAAACTTTTACATTTAACGTAGAAAACACGATGTAAAAACGTTGTGAGGGCTTAAAAACATTTTCAATAAAAAGACAAACTTGGATCTGGATTGAAGAGAACCTTTTCAGTATTTTTTTTTTAATATATCTTAGACACATTTAAACAACAACACCAGGTTTTCTGATAAGCCTAATATTGCACACAAGTCTAAAAGGATTTGGACCAGATAAACAGGGAAATAAAACAGATTTTAGGTGGTGATATAAGCAGAGTCTCACCTTCAGCAATCAGCTGCTTCTCCCCAGCAGGCCGCCATTATGGTGTCCGCCGCCTGTAACTGGTGATGTGCCTGAAATTTTTTTTTTTACGGTAGAAGAAAAGCCGCACCAGAACATGAAACCTTTAATTGAAACGTGTCTTATTTTAGATTTAAACATGTCAGCATATTTAAATTAAAAGAAAACTCAACGATCGTTGAATCATATTTTAAATCAGGCCAAAATCTGGACAACTACATTTATGCCACGTGATGACGTAACAGGGGCGGGGCCTGTGTCTGAGAGCAGAGACCTATGTAAACAACATTTCATTCGTTCCTTTTCTCCTTTCTTTCTCCTTTCTTTTTCTGCTTATTTCTCTTTTTTTTCTCAGTTTCCTTTTAGTAAGTTCACCCTATTAAGAACACACATAAGTATGACGGCCTTTTAGGAACAATGTAGGAAGAAAAAAAGAAGGCGTACATTTTTGCTAAAAGAAATTACATTTTTAGATTAATCTAAAAAAAAAAAAAATCTAGAAAAAACTTGAAATTTTCTATGTTTGAAAAGTCGAAAATTGGCTAGGAAGAACATAGAAATTTCTACATTAATCTGGGGGAAAAAAAGGTCCATTGCAAAAAAGTAAAAAGAAAGTCCACAGTGTCACAATTTCTAAAGTAGGGTGCAATGCCCTTTATAGCTTTTGAATAAACTGAGTTTAATCCAGGATGTCTCAGAGTTATATAATTTCTTGACTTTTTTAACCTCCAGGAGATTCTGAAATGTTCGATTCAGATTAATTCAAAAAGCTTTATTTATTCATTCCATTGGGAAGGTAAATGCCATCATCCCAGTATTTTCAAAGCATTGTTGTGGATGCCGGTGCTATGGGTAGAACTAATCTTTCTGTGAATCTGAAGAAACTTCTGAATTTAACACATGACATAAGGTATTCACCCTTATTCTGAGGACATTCACACATTAATGGCTTCTTGCCAGTTAAATGGAGTAATTGATCTGATGCAGTGTGTTTTGAAGGAGACAATGTTTATATGGATTTATATCAGCGCCACGCATCTAAGAATTTCTCCCCTGTGGTGCTTAAGGACTTAGCTCTTTTAGTCTCAAGATGCTGCTACTGCATGCCTTTCCACTTTCTTTAGATGTGCCCTTGCTGCTGCTGTTTTCTTTAGGTCTATGAACCTCAAAATAATGGCAAATATAAATTCCTGAAGGTCTTTAATTTTTTTCAAATTGATCTGCTGGTTTTATTTAATTTAATTTCGTGCATTAGCATTTTTCACCTTGTAAGACCTATTTTCCCAACAAATACTACTTTAGGATGAAGGTGTAAGTTGAGTTTAAGTTAGGTTTTAGGCCAGGCATGTACTGGTCAGGGTTAAATGAATGGACAATGAACAAAAGTCACAGGGCCTGCCCAAGCCTTTTTGAGGCCCTAGTCAGATTTTCATTTGGCCCCCGGCATACCAACATTTCAATGGGAGCTTCTTTATCATGCCTAAGCTACTCTATGTGTAAAATTCCTACTATCATTAGTCTCATTTGTAATTAGCTTACTTTATACCAATATTATTTTGGCTTTTGATTTTAACCTTACAGAATTAGCAAACTAAAAAAAAATAAAATTTGGATTTTGTGGAGCAGAGTGGTATGGAAGAGTGTCATATTATTTTAACTATTTTCTAGTCACATCCTCCTACAATTCCTACCTTTAATGAAGGATCAGTACAACGGCGTATTAGGGCCATTGTACAATAAAAAAAAAATAAAAATTGAATGGAGTAGTAAATGTCTTTAAAGATTTACTACTTTAAAGACAGTAGTAAACCACAAATTTACTGCGCTGAGCATTTTAACTGTTAAAGAGCATTTTAACTGTTAAATTGGTATTTAATGTGAGGTGGTTTTATTATCATCATGGCAGGTTTCAACTTACTTGAACTGGTGGAGGAGGGTTCTTCGAGTACCTTTGAAAAACACTGCACTCATGACCAAGTCCTGAATAGCATTTGTCATGCGCTTCCGTTTACATTTACTTGACAAATTGAATTTCACGTTTCAGTCAATTTCCTTGTAAGCACAGGAACTCGTGTGAATATATAGAAAGAATGAAAGGTCCGGAAATCAAACAGCTAGACTGACGAATACCACAACAAGTCTGTGTGGTAGTTAGAGGAACATGGGAACAAAACAATAAAGAATGTAAAGTTAAATAGTAAAAACATGCAAAAGAATGTGTTTCACAGAGCTTTGAGACAATGCCAAAAAATATAAAAGGAGAGTCCAATAAAATGCAGACATGTTTATGGCATTTAGTTTATTGCAAAGTATCAAAATTAGCTGTATTACCAAGTTTGTGCACAGAAAAAAGGAATTAGACTTTGGTTCCTCTTATAATACCAGGCACTATACTGACATCCTAATCTGATGAAAGAGTTTCACTCTTACATGGCTAATATTAAACTAATGGATTTGTATTTGATTTGATTGGAATGTCTTCTGCTAAACTAATTCAACAACCTTTGCAGACCTACAGAAATAGATCGTAGTGGTTGCTTTGGGACAAAAACCAACCTAAAAATGTTGAATAATTGTATTAAAATCAGATTTGGTAATTATTTCTAAATTAAAAGTGTGAACACTTTAAAATTATCTGTAGTGACCTTAGAGGATTTCTGCTAAAAGTTAATGCTCCATGTACAAACTAACATAAATTAATACATTATGTTCATAATTAAAATGTGAGCATTTAAGGCAGACAGAAACAGAGCAGACCTCACCTCCCTAAAAAGATCCTCCCCCTCCTGCTGTAAATAAGGGATCGTTTAAGGCAGAGAGTAGAGATCTGATCAGCAGAGCACCCTGATCTTTTTTTCTCCATCCTGTCAACATGAGGTTTGAAGAGATATTGGATGACATCGGTGGATTCTCCAAATTTCAGTTTTTCCTGTTGTCCATCATGTGTCTGCCTCGTGCCATTCTCCCTCTCCACTTTCTCCTGCACAACTTCATCTCTGCCACCCCTCCTCACCACTGTTCCCTCAGAAAACCGGGGCAAAGCAATGACAGCACCTGGTCCCCGGACCCTGAGACTCTGGCCCTCTGGATCCCCCAGCAGGACGACGGCTCTCTCAGCTCCTGCAGGGTCTACACCTCCCCACAGACCAGCAACCTCAGCTGGGAGAACAGGACTGTGATTTGTCCAGATGGGTGGACCTACGACAAATCACAATTTAGCTCCACGACGGCCTCTGAGGTAAAATTTGAATAAATTAAAACTTTAAAAATGCTTATTTCTTTCATAAAAGGTCAGCAGAAATGTTTTAATGTTAACAGGAAATGCTGGTAACTAATCAATGTAAGAGAATTGAGTTTGAGTTGATCCGGTTAGTTGATAATTTGAATTGAATTATATAAAAATTGAGACACAGCTAATGCTAGAAGCAGCAGATGAAAGAACTCCTTTGTATTCACACCAATCAGCTCCCCAAATTTATAAATTAAAATTCCATTTTATATATTTATGAATTGGTGCTTCTGTTTCTCAGTTTTTAACATCGCCTATGGACTTTTATGCTGTTTTGTGCATTTGAAATGCCTGGCTGCAAAACAAATTCCCCCTTGGGGGACAATAAAAGATCTGAACTGGACATAAACTTTCAATGAAGGGATTTTGCAGATCTCTACATATTCACTGTTTTAGTTGAATGAATGATATCAACCAGAGAGATGTGACTTATATTTATTTTGTTAACTGATTTGTATGGGTACCAGAATCCCACTAAACATAAATGAAGTGTAATAAAATGTTTTAAATGACATTCAAATTGAACATATAAGATTTGAATTCTAGCACTATTGTCTTGTAGCAACAGTGACCTGGGTTCAAATCCGTTTTTTGGGATGAATGGATGGAAATTTTATTATTTTTGAGGAAATTTATCTCCATAATTTCTGAAAATTCATAATTAAAGCAAACAATTAAATCAGAAGTCTTACTTGTAAGAGTAATGGAAGTAGGAATGGATGAAAGGGCAATGTGAATCAAGAATCAGCGTCTTCTACATGAGACAGACATATAACAACAGTGTCTTTAGTAGGCCGCTGTAATACGGACTGCTACAGGAGATCCTACACTCAGTGTCTATAATAACCCGTTGAAAAACTTTGAAAAATATAAATTAAAGCAACATTTTTTTCTTTTTGGGATCAATAAAGTATTTTTAAATAAAAAAATTTAGTTCATAAAGAAGTGAAAGGGCAAGATGACCCAAATCTATTTTATGTTTGTAGAAATATATATATAATTTATTTTTTTTGTTCATCTGTATACTTGTTTTTGGTGTCATTTTATTTTAACTCTGTTTAAACTCAGCAGTTTTATAACCCTTGACCTTTCCTCAGCTTCATTCAGACCAGGTGACTGTTTATGTCCCCGATCAACAAACCGAACAGGCAATCAGACATCAAAATTAATTTGAAACCTAAAGAGATCATCAATTAAGAAACTGAAAAGTTGGGTCACGCACTTTAAAACATTTTTGCTTTTTTACAGTGGGATCTGGTGTGTAACGACAAGCAACTGAATCAAGCACTTCCAACCTACTTCTTTCTTGGAGTGATGTTTGGAGCCATTGCCTTTGGACAGCTTTCAGACAAGTAAGTTCACCCAAAACACTTAATTACGCACACTGATAATAATTTTAAAAGTAAATTACAGTTTACTTTTACACAGGATGGACAACATTTCAAGTCCTCAGACTTTAAATATTTGCAATACTCAGCTAGAACTAAGAAAATTAAGGTTCTGCTTTAAATCTTTTCATTTTTTCTCATGTTTAGAGAGTTAAACTCACAACCTTTTTGCTGCAAAATAGCAGTTACTGATAAATGTATTTTATTCCCAACTCATTAGTGTTTCCACACTGTAAATGATTTCCCAAAACTACTCCATGTTTCAGCAAAGGAGTTAATAATTGTATTTTTTTTCAAATGTAATTCTCAATTATTTGTGTACTCTTTTTTGTTGTCCTTTTTCTTCCTTTTGGGTTTTGAAGTCCATCAGAATGGCATCTTAAGACATTTTTTAAACTTGGAGATGATTTTGATCAAAGGATTTGTGTTTATTTTCATTTTTATATCAGCTTTGCACAGGCCTTTTGAGCCCAGATTTTCCCAAGGGGACAATAAAGTATTTTCTATTGTATGATATCATATAATTAAAAAGAGAAGAATCTAGATCTAGAAAACTAAGGCAAAAACTAAAAAAGCAAAGTGACAATAATATCCCATTGTTTGTGGAAAAATGAGGGTTGAATCAGGTGCATTGCAGCATTTCACTACAGTCCACAGAAATGGACTGTAAACACGGTTTATGTAACATGATCTTATCAGTCATATTGCAAAACTGAGGTTTTTGTGTAAAGGAGATTGTAGCAGAAAATGAATAAATTGGTGTATGTGTGTGTTAAATCAACTATCTTTACTTAAAAAGTCATCCAAGCAAAACAAAAATTGCAATTCCACACAGCTGTCATGTGCTTTGTGAATTTAGCAGCGGTTTTTGTTCCAGACATGTCAGCTGCCTCTTTGCTAATGAAACAGAATTATGAGTGTATGCGTGCACACGTGGCTGTGCAATGAGAATCAAAGAACTAAATGTGAGTTACCTAATACCTTATAGCTACCAGTGATTACAAAACTGGATCCATATGACCAGAAACACACTAACTGTTTTATTTATGTTCATTTCGGACATGTTGAGTGTACTTGTAATGTGGTTGAGGCGTAGAAAAAGAAACTTTCCATGTGCACACGTGTCTATTTACACACACACACACACACACACACACACACACACACACACACACACACACACACACACACACACATATATATAGCATGTTTAGCTTATCATCATTATATCTTTATTCCAGACACATAAAAAGGACCATAGTAAAAAGATAAAACAAACAAAATAAGAAATAGAAAAAAATACTAGATAAAAATTTAAATGACTCCTCGATTCAAAGTTGTTCACAACCAAAGAACCAAAGATTAAAGTTCTGTCTTCACTTAGCTGTGTATGTTATCACACAATGATCCAGCAGAACAAAGCCCTGATTTTAAATAAAGAGTTGCATTTATGTGTGGAGATGCTGGTCAGTGGTTCAGGTAACAGCACAGTGGAAAAACTATTAGCTGTTGGTCATTTCTGATTAGTTCCACTGTTTGTTTTTTTTGGGGGGGTTTTCTGCTTTTTTTTTTTTTTTTTTTAGCAGAAACTCATGTTAGAGTTGGTCTAAAACTACAGTAACCTCTGGTGCATTACCAACAGTCCAACAGATGCATGTGAAGATCTCTGTGAGCTTGTGAAAGTCTCATTAAACAAAGAATCTTGTTATTGATACTACTGCTGTTTCCAAATGGGTACAGTGGTTTTGGCATCTTCCTTATGATGACTACCCCCTAACATCAAGTAGCTGATGTTATTTTAGGATGAGTTTGCAGCAATAGCAGTATTTTGAAACTTGCAGCATCTTACTGCAAACAAGAAAGTACCAATATATTGAGAAATACTGCCTGTTCTGTCCATTTTTGTAGACAATTTACCTGTCATTATTATGCTTTTAATGCACGTTACTGAAGAGAAAAGTTAAGCTGCAGGTGTCATTTATTATGTTGAGAAGTAATATTCTTGAATAGTTTTAGTCTGATTTTAAAGCACAAGGTATCACTGAAACTTACTCTTATATTGTCTTCGGTTTTTATTGACTTTTCTGTACTTTTGTGTCATTCTGCTGTTGTCCACTTTGGATAATGTTGCAGTTATTGCTTAAATCCGCAACATAGTTGAACCTGAATCTCTGTTGAATGAGGTTTGAAAATGAATACAATTCAAACTTGCTGCTACTTGTGTTTTATGTTTTGTGTGTGTTGCAGGCTTGGTCGAAAGTCCATGCTTGTGGTGGCTTTAATTGCCTCCACTTTGTTCGGAGCCACCGCTGCCTTGTCCACATCCTACATCATGTTTGCTATTTCCAGAGCGCTCTCCGGCTTTTCCCTCAGTGGGCTGTCGATTATCGGAATAGTTCTTGGTAACAATGCCATTTCACATTAAAAAAATATACAGGCTTTAAAAACAAACTCTAAACGTTGTACAACCTAATTTGTGTAAGTAAATGTTAACAAACGGTCACATACTTAACATTTTGAAGTCATATACCTTATTTATTTAGTATTCTCATTTGTTCAAACTTTAAAATTCATACAGAGCTATTTAAATGTACCAGCAGATTTGCAGTTTTGCTCAAATCATTTTTTATAATTGATTTAGTCATGTTTTATGGGTATTAAGGGGATTATAGAGTTTCTCAGTGCTAAATTGAATTTCTCCATTATTTATTTACATGCTAAGGTATTGAGTGGACAGATATAAAGCACCGTACCTTTACTGGAATCATTATGAGTTTGTCGTGGAGCGCTGGAAACATGCTTCTGGCTCTACTTGCCTATTTCATACGAGACTGGAGGCATCTAACGCTGGCAGTGACTGTGCCCTGCGCTGTTACCATCATCTGTTGTTGGTGCGACATTTTGTTCTTCTTAACAGTTGTAGTTTTTGTTTCAATAAGAATGAGAGACAGTGATCTCTGTTTTCCTTCAGGTGGCTGCCTGAGTCCGCTCGCTGGTTGTTGGCTAACGGCAGGACAGAGGAAGCAAAAAAGTATTTGGTTCAATGTGCTAAAATGAACAAGACCGATCAACGCACAACCAAACTGGACACTGAAGTAAAGATCAACTTTTTCTCGCTTTAGGTTATGCTGTAATGTTATTCTGTCTTCAAAAACATAACTGGAGTGCTGCTTTGATTCTTTCATGCATGTTTGAGGAGTCCTTGACTTTCCTGTTTCAACATTCAGGGTGAATAAATGTTGCTCTTACAAAGCAGCCCTTCCTCACACTTTCCCCACACAGCTCCTTCAAACTAGCAGTAGCAGCAGTTAGCAAACTCCTGATGGAACTACGCATCTGCTGAGCTTATCACACAAACTACTTCTCAGTCTAACTTTCATAAGAACAGCTGTAAACATACAATGAGGAGCTTTATTTTCATGACATGCTGAAGGCAGAGTATCAGAGATTTGGAGTTTTTTAAAAAGACAGAGGCTCAATTTCAGGTGTCAAATTACAAAATCAAGTCATGTTTGATATATGTAGCATTTTTATAAAAACTGAAAGTTACAGTTACTTGATTGTACTATAAAATGGCATTATGTGCCTAGAAAACACATACTTCCCTTTTAAAAGTATATGCAGATCAGTTTTGAAAAAGAAATTAAGCAAATTAAGTGCAACAAATATAGGAAGCACATATTGATAGGTATAAAAAAAAAACAATAAAATTAAATTATTAATCTGTGTGTATGTATGTAAATCTCTGATATGTAGGTGATGTAAGAGTGATGCAGGGTAATGTTTGCTTTATTCAACTTGACATTCTCGTTTCAAAGTTAGCTAAACTTATAATGTTCCACCTGAATAAATCAGACAAATCAGTGATGAACTGTGTTGCTGTTTCAGGTTCTAAGGAAGGTAACCATCACTGAAGTGGCAGAGAAGAACCACACCTACCTGGACCTGATTAGAACCCCTCAGCTAAGGAAGATCACTCTCCTCTCTGGGCTGTCCTGGTACTAAATCAACCTTTAAAATTACCACTACTACCACTACTACTACTATTAGTACTACTGCTGTCTGTGCTGCAGGTTTCTGTAAGGTTTTATCTTAACCATGTTACTAAATTACTTGTTTATTTATTTTAGCATTAGTGGAGCCTTGCACCAAAATTTTGCTCAAAATGTACATTTCAAATGTCCATCTGAATGACAATAAAGTCTGTCTATGTCTATATCTGTACTTGCAGGTTTGCTGTTTCCTTCCTCTACTATGGGATCAGTTTCAAGATTTCAGGATTCGGTGTCAGCATCTACCTCACTCAGTCCATCTATGGTGCTATTGAAATCCCGGCCAAAATCCTCACGTTTTTCATCCTGGATGTAATTGGCCGTCGGAACGGCCAGGCATGGTTTCTGATAGTAACAGGAGCTCTAATTGGAATAAACATTGTCATATCTTTAGGTTAATTTATTTACGTCTTTGTTTGTCTTTGACATATGGAATTTTTTTTATTTTGATAAATGCCTGTGCATGAATATGTTCAGAAATGTGACTTTTTCGTTTTAGAGTACTCTGTGATTCGAACATGCATTGCCGTGGTGGCAAAAGGTTTCTCTGAGGCAGCATTTACCACAGCATTCCTCTACTCAACTGAACTCTATCCAACCGTACTCAGGTAAACTCCTGTCATCCTAAACTTACAACCCAAACTTTTAGCATACATAGTCACTATTAGCTGACTGCCATCTTTTAAGTATCCTTACTTGTTACTTTCCATAAGTAACTGTCACGACAGTTGCTATGACAACAATAAAAATGCCACAAGCTTAGAACTAGCTCTCACCTCGTTCCTATCTAACCTAACAATATAAGTACATTACAGTTATTACTTGATGAATAATTTTGGTACTCTACCCACCTTTGTGTAATACTAAGCTAAAAACCTGTTTACTGACAAACTAGCAAAATTAGCTTAGCTTAATGTAGCTTTTATTTGCTAGCTATGTCTGACATGTAGCCTACATGCATGTTACTACCTGTACAGTGCTTTATCAAATCCAGAGGACTCTAAAGAACTTTACACTGCATTCAGTCATTCTAGCAATGCTTCTCACAGGTCAAAGTTTAGTTTATATTTGTGTAAGGTCAAAAAAATACTGTGAGCTTTGTGGCAGTGCCCATTTAGTCAGATTTAGTCAGAAAAGCACCTTATAACACCTGGTTTGTTGTTTTGTTTGTGAAGGCAATGTGGTTTAGGCTACACCTCCTGTCTCTGTCGGTTGGGAGGCTCCCTAGCCCCAATGGTCATGCTGCTGGAAGATGTTTGGCTTCGTCTGCCTCCTGTGATCTTCGCTGGGACTGGAATCATCAGTGGCAGCTTGGTTTTTCTCCTTCCAGAAACACTAAACGCCAATTTGCCAGAAAATATTCTCGATGTTGAGGAGGGAAGGTATGCTTTTGTCCATAGCTGATTGAAATATGGTGTCAATAAACTGCGCTACATTTGTGCAGGCTTGTGACTTTTCATTTGTGCCATTACATAAAAAAAATGTTTCCAGACGTCACTAACTTGTCCCCCAGCTCCAACTTTAACAAAATCAAGCGTAATTGATATAATTTAATTTTACTATATTTTTTCTGGTTTGGGCAGCTGAAATATTTATTGCTCAGTTGATTGACCCCAAATTTGCTTGATTTTGTAAATGTGAGGTGGCTGGTTGACCTTTGATGACCTCTGTTGTAAAACCCTGGTATTTGTGTGGGTTAGGGAACAAAGTATTTTCTTTCAAATTTTGGTACAAGTAGGTAGGTTTTCTGGGAATAATTTGGAGTTTAGTTTCTCAAATAAATAAATAAATAAATTAATAAATACAAAATAAAATTATAAATGGTAAAATCTGCTGCTGGACTCATAAATCTCTTTTCCTTACAAACATGACATCATTTCAGAGTGAAATAATCCATGGTTATTAAGACAAAAACACACTTTTTCATTTCACATAGATTAATCATATTTTTGTGACCCATAAAAAATGACGAAGGTTAATTTAAAATGCTGATTCCAGAGCTGTGCAGGAGAATTTACCTTTATGCATCATAGTTTTGGCTTTTCTTATCTTAAGTTTTTTTTATTTCCAAACACTCGCCTGCTTCACTTTTTCTTTGCTCTTATTTTCTTTGCAGGCACATACAAAGCGATGCAGAGTGAGGCGAAGATGGAGAGATTCAGCTGAAACAATTCAACTGTGAAGACAAAGCACCACAGCGTGCAGCTTGTTATTAAAATGTGATTTCTGTTGGCTGTGGATTTATTTAGTAAATTGATGCATTTGGATTTTCATTGTAATGTTTAGGTTTTTTCTAGCCAAACTATGGAGATTATTACCTGAATTTAACATTAAGTAAAACAAACTCATAACTGGTGCATGTCACATCTAAGAAACCATTCTGGGTTTAGCTGCCCCTGTTTGTTGTACAGAATCAATTAAGATGATAGTAAATTTTATTAGAAGATGCAAAGGTTATTTTTTTTAGATTAAAAGCTATTCTGAATCTGACAAACAAGTCTCATCAGAATATATATTCTAATATGTTGAATATGACTGTATTTTATATACCGGTACATAAAACACTTTCTACTCATACCGATTTTCCAATATGTCTATTTTGTATAAGAGTGAGTTGAACAAACCTATTTACTTTCCTATTAATTAGTTGCTATTTTTAAATTTTAGTGGTTCAGTAAAACACCAACAAAACTTTAGATTTATGATGGATTGGACAACATGTACGGCAATAATTTTTAAAAGAAAAAAAAAACCTATCTTATTTTGAGTTTTTACTCATTCGATTTGATGAAAGTGGCTCATTAATCTAGAGAAACTGGGCTTGTTAATGATCAGAGACACAAAATAACAAAATGTGTTAATTTAAAAAAGAGGTAAATTAAGCAAGACAACTAAATTTGAGATTATGCACAAATTTATGAATGCAAACCAAACAGCTGCTGTCCAGCTGGTTACCCACATCTGGAAATAAAGGCCAGTCAAATTCCTAAACGGTTAATGTCGAGTCGTTTAAATGACAAATTAAATATGTAATTTAATTTGAATAATAATAATTCTGAAGTTTGTACAGAAGTATTTTAAAAGGTGTTTTTGTTTGTCAGAACAAAACAACAAAAAAAGATGTTTTACTTTTTTTCAGTAGAAAAAAAGAAAAACATCAGAAAACCTGCTCCGATGTTGCCTTTTCAGTAAATATCAACTAAATTGATTAAAATAATGTTTTTGTGATGTAAAGCACTTTGAAATACCTTGTTGCTGAAATGTGCTATGCAAATATAATTTGATTGAGTGATTGATTTATTGATAAAACAAACTTAAAATGTTCAGTAAATTTAGAAAATAATGAGAAAACTGATTAGTTGCAAAGAAATATAACCATCTTTATATGCAAATTGTATATTTTTCCATGTTTACCAATGCATTTTGTGATTAGGTTCATTTTAAGACACATTAAGCGTGCTGCTACCCAACAGCTTGGACGCACTAACTTTTTTGTGTGGCTGACAGGAAATGAAAAAATCTGAAAGAAAAGAAAAAAAAAAAAGAATGAAAAAATGGAAAAAAGAAAAGTAGAAGAAAAAATCTGAAAAGTTGAATGAATTTTTTTTTTTTTCTGGTAGCATTCATAAAACAACTAAAACAGATATAACATGCTAATATGTGGTTGAAGCTGCAGTATGTATATTTAAAAAAAAAAGTTCTTTACATATTTGTTCAAACTTGTGCTAAGTTATGACAGTGTGAAATGAGACAAATAATCGGAGAAAAGATCATACTCCACCTCCTGCCTGAAGTACTATTGCAGTCTGCAAAATTTTACGTCTCCGAACAAAAACCACCAATCAGAGACAGTAGGAGGGTCTTAGCACTGTCAATCATCCTCATGCACTCGCTGCTCAATGTGCTGATGGTGGAAATATAACTTACCATTAAAGGAAACTTTATCCACTGTCATCAGTGATCATGCTACCTGACCTTAGCACTAGTGGCACATATTGTCTTGAACCAGCTGCAGCTTCGGAAAGTGCAAGAGAGAGGAGTTGCACAAAAGAGTGATTGACAGCTCTAAGTCCCTCCTCCTGTCTCTGATTGGTTGTTTCTCACTGAGTGGTGTATTTCTGCAGTTAGTACTGGGAGCACTGGGAAGTCAGCTCATTTTTTCCACAGGTTATCTGTTTTATATTATATTGTCACAGCATAATGATTACTTTAACAAATATGTTACATATTTGATTACTTTAACAAACATGTTAAAGTAATCATTTCTATTTTTTAAAATAAAAGTTGCATTCTGTAGTTTTACTAAACTTATGTAGATATTTAGTATCCCGTCCCACACTCCTTTCCAGTTGGTGGCGGTTGCGCACCAAAACGTTGCTTGGCAACCGTCAATGAAAAACACGAAGAAGAAAACAGAACAGCGTAGAAGAAGAAAAACGATGGGAACTGTTTTTTCCGGAAAGAAGACGCGTAATTATGTGTTTTAATCGAAAGTAAGATGGATATTTGGTGGCCACAGACTTAGAAAGACATGTTTCGTTCTTTCAGCGTGCCTTTGTGTGTTTTTATGCAGTGTGAGCGGACTCTCCAGTTTTAGCCACAGTTAGCCCGGTGGCTAACACCCCACAGATCGCACTCGAACAGAGAGAGGCGGAAGTTTGTTTTTTTCCTTGTCCGTCGTTGACAGCCCAGCTCCGTGAGGGATGTGGAGGATAACTGCACAAGCCTGCTGGGTTCTGCTCTCCATCTGCTTTCTGAGGAACTTAGTTTTCGGTTGGTTTCAACAGAACAGCGGAAGACCCCAAACGCAGCACAACGAGCAGCAGAGCAGCGAGTCGGACAGTGCGGACCAGAGCTGCCTCTGTCATGTAAGGACACCTTGCAAACGGGGCTTTTTAGCCGCTTTATGTGAAAATAGGTTTGTTTTTACCCAGAATTGCGTGTTATTATGTTGCTACCTTCAGTTCTATGTCAGCATTTTGTATATCAAATATTGACGGTGCAGGTCAGGATCTCTGGTATCCTGCAACTTTTCTAAGTCCCAACTTCAGTTCTGCTAAATCGAAAGAAGCAGTTCTGGACCAGAACCTCTAATCCAGGTGTGCTGCAGCATCTCTTCAGGACATAAGCCACCTCACAGACACACAAAGTCTTGTTTTTGTTTCTAACAGCATTCCGGTCTTGTGTGGGTGTGAACGTAGTTCTTTTTTAATTTCAGTTCAAACAGGTCTGACTCCCACGGACAAGTCCAAATCGTGTTGTGTTCTCATTGGCTGCAGGCCTCATCATGCCCTCTTCCTGCTCATGGGACTTGTAGTTTTTACTCTTCTGTGTTTTAGTGCTATGCAAAGGGCATAGTTCCCCTTAAAACTACAACCAGAGCGCTTCCGTCAGGCGGGGTTTGGTTCTTTTGGAGGCGGAGCCGTGTCAGGGGTTGAGCTGTTGGTTAGTTATGACAGTTCTGCCCACAGAAACACTTCTGCTCTGCCCCAACATATGGAGAGCAGTTTCACCAACAAAAGGGGAACTTTGTTAATAATATCAGAAGAAGGAAATGATGCTGAGAACAATTGGGTACTCTATTATGGTGCTGGCTTTCAGTGGACTGCTGCACCCAGAGGTCAGCTGTATTTTATTTTTTCTTGCTTCTGTTGCAATAACAAGACAAACTGGTATTCCTGAATGTCTGCTACACCGTGCTATTTATATCTAGTTGTATAAATGTTATTGTAAGTTGCCTTTAGATTATTTTGTAAGTTTATTTCCTAATTCTTCAAAGATAAATTCAGGCATCAGTAGTTAATTTCAACATTTTGTTTTCATAAACAAAAAAAAGAGCAACTAAAATAGTAAGTTGAGTTTTCATAAAGAGTTCAATTTGGTACTATTATATGGCCACTTAATGCATTTTATGTGTTTCTTCATTTGCGTCTAATAGAATCCCTTGTTTGTCACATATGTTAGCTTCTTGAGTAATTAATCGGTTTGATTCTGAAAATGAAACACTAATTTGACCGGTGAGTCGACAGAAATGTCTGTAACTTACAATACTTTTTGAAACCTCAACAAATAATTTCAACCTGTGGAAGTATTTCCAGTAATGCGCTACATAAACCTGACTGATTTTCATCTGATGCAAATTCAGGCAGTAGAAGTCGCCCGAGACGCAGCGTAGCCAACGAATAGCTGACCTGGAATTCAAAAGCTTTTCTTGTTTGAAGGTTAATGCATACATTTAAAAGGTTTTGATGAGATTTTCTCTGTGTTTTTTCTCCACAATGAATAACGAAACACTTCTAAATATAAGCTAAATGTGGTCCTGCTGCTGCTCTGTTTACATCAAAAATGAGAAAATACATTTACATTGTTTTTCACTTAGAAGGTTTTAAGGCAATATAAATAATCATTCTACTACTTTAAAGAGAACTAACTGAAAAATGTTATGCTCAGATTTTGTTCAGGGGTTTAGTATCTTGATACCTCAAAAGTAAAATCTGTTCTCAAATTTGGCTGCATAGGAAAATATGTTTCAATATTTTTTGAGGAACCAGTACACATTTTCCATGGTACATGCCTCAAACTTTCAATTTCAGGTACATCTTGTCATAAATCTGAAGATGACTGTGCATCTAATTCAAGTGATTTATAAAGATTCTGTGAAAGTTGTCCTGCGTGCATGAAAAATGTGCATTTATAAAGAATTAAAACATGGTTTGTCATATTTATACCAGAGCATATACAGAGGAACTTTCTTTCTGTTTGACCAGGAAATGTCCTTTAAATCCAATATCTAGTCGATTTCTAGGATATCTTTCATTCACTTTTCAAAAGTACAAAATACAAAAAGGTATTTCATCATCTTACAAATCGTACCGCTTCCTTATACTTTATCAGTTTATCTCTCTTCCTCTCTTAGTTTCATTACTATAAAAAGACAGTTCTTCCGTGTTTTTCTCCACTCAAACCACATTTTGATGACTTCAGGGTTTCTGGAAGTTTCTGTCTGTTGAAACCGAGTCGTTCTTTTCTGCTTTTTAAACACATTCTCTCTGGAGGATTGATTGCCTTTTTAAGTTTGTATTTGTATTACAAACTTAATTTGACTGGATTTTACTTTAACTAGAATCAAATTGAAATGTTTGTTTATGAGGATGAATTTGCGTTTATAATTCTGAATGAAAACTGATGGTTGTTGTAAATAAGTGCCTCTTAAACATTTAGGTTAAATGTTATTTTTTTCATTTTACCAGATGGTATTATCTATGTTGTGGAGAGGCCCAGTCAAAGTTCTGACTTGATAGAGAAACTATGAAGAGAAATTTGAATGATGACATGGCTGCTTGAAGATCATTCCTAAAGATAACTCGTCAAATATTGAAAACATTCAAAGAATGGTCCATAATTATATGAAGTGTTTATTGTTATAATGCTAATAGAGATTAACTTCATTGTTGAGAAAGATTGCGTTATTTGAAACGTTGTGCATCCTCTTTATGAGCCTCTTCAGTCAGAGGCTTCTTCAGCTTTGCTGTAGCACTGACTGTTACAGGAGATCCTTCCTGCCTACAGCCATCGGCATCTACAGCAACTCTTTGCAGAAATCTGGATAAAACGAGTTACAACATTTAATTTCCCTCTGGGAGTAATAAAGTATTCGAATTGATTTAATAGAACATTTAATAAAAGTCAAATAAAACACTTTGGTTTTTTTTTAAAAGTTGTTACTTTTGCACAAAGGCAAATTTAGTGGTTCAATGAAAATGATTTAAAATTGAAATATTCCAGGGGTGTGAATAATTTACCTGTACAAATAAAATTAATCATCAAAATTTCAGTGTTAGATTTTTTTTTATTCATCTCATAAGCAAAAATTTTCATCAAGGCCTATTTTATTGCATTTTTTGTTTCTTACGTATATCAGACAATGTTCTTTGGTAAGTGTAAAAATTTAGACATCTTAATTTACCAAATGTTTGGTAAATTAAATGCTTAAATCTCACATTTCATTTAGTTGTATATTATTTCCTAAATATGTCGCATGCTGTTGTGTTTCAGTTTATCATTCTTATAGATGTTTAGAGCAGTTTATTTGGATACATTATGACATTTCGTGGGCCTTGATCAACCTACTGTTGTAGGATTTAGAATTTAGCATAAACTTTTCTTAAAAAACGAATAATACATTTAGAAAGTAAATAAATCTTGAAGGTTCAGCTAATTTGCCTTGTTTTTGTGCTCTGCTTTAGCTCACAGGGGTTCTCGATGACTGCTTCTGTGATGTCGAAAGCATTGACGTTTTCAACAACTTCAAGATTTATCCTCGCATCAAGAAACTGGCGGAGAGAGATTACTTCAGATATTACAAGGTAAGCGGATTATGAATCAGTGTAATTTATAGTCAGAGCTTTAAACATTATCCAGCAGGTGGAAATAAATATAAGCAATGGGAGGCGTCACATTCATCACTGGCATAAAAATTGGCTCTTTTTTTAAAGGTTTACGTCCGAATAGCTTCGATGTTTTGAGTTTTCATGGGCTTTGAAATCACATTTGTTATGTTTTATCACTATTAAAATAGAATAGAAATATAATTTATTGTCAAAGAGTGAGAAAATTCAGGTGTAACAGCATTAAGATATGTGAGAGCATACTAATTCAAACAAAGGTAAAAGTGTGCCTGTAATCCAGGGCTGGGCGATAAATCGATTAATCAAAGTTTTTGTTTTTGAAGATGTAAGTTTTGGAGAATCTACATTTTTTTTCTTGCTAATGCTCTCTTTGGGTTTCCATAGTTAAGAGTGAAGCCTATCATCTTACTTGACAAGAGTGTTTCAAAAATAATGCAAGAATAATGAGTTTATTGTTACCAGAATAAAGTTGTCATATAAGGACAATGTAATAATTTTATGAAAACTCCTGCATAAGAAAATAACAAAAAGTCAACTGAGGAATGTTGAGCATATTTTGAAATTATACTTTGGTATCTGTTTTACAGATGAGGAAAAAATTTTAACACATCAGCATCAAATTGTTATCAGCAGCAAGACTCTGAAACAATTGAGCAAATGGCTGAATATTTCAAAGAAAGAACCGCAGAGCTGCTGAAGTTAGATCTCAATAACTAGAAACTTTTTTTCTTCAAAATTACTTTTTTCTCATCATTTTGAGATGTTCTGGTAAAATCTTTAGTCTTTATTCTGCTACTGTTATGACTATGTTGTCGCAATTAAACAACAAATATTGTAGCCTTGCTGTAATACAAGGGGATGACTGAAATAAAAGACACTTTTTAAACATATTTTCTGTCTTTTGTAGTTTCATACAAGCTTCCATGTTTTGTTTTGTGTTTTAAACAAAGAGCCTCCATGTCAGTTCTGCACAATGAGTCTGTTTATATATCCAACCAAGCATAGAGTACTTGTAGAGTTAAGTGAGTCTTGAATTCAAGCTGGGAAGCCGTCATGATCACCAGAATGTCTTTTAAACGCAGTGGCTCCATGTTTGTTTTTTCCCAGGTGAACCTGAAGCGTCCATGTCCTTTCTGGCCCGATGATGGACATTGCTCCATCAAAGACTGCCATGTGGAGCCCTGCCCAGAGGTCAGAGTTCACCCACACTTGCATCACAGATTCAGTCAGATGAACTGAAAACTTTATATCACTATTTAGTTCTATGTAAGTTATCACTACATGCAATTTTCAGTTGATCTGCTGAAGTTTATTTATGTTTTTAATTACAAATTTTTCATAACTAAAGTCGGTAAGTGATATATTTTATTAAATTGAAATAAGGGGAAGAATTAATTAATTCTTCCTACTCCTTTTCAAACAGAAAAGTAGAGACAAGCAATTATTGTGTTCTTGGTTATGTATCTTTTCTCATGTTCAGCTGGTTGCTTGTTTCATTTTGTTTTTTGAAATAAATGACTAAATCAAATAAAAAAAATATGGTGCTGACTTTGTTAATGTTGGTTTTGCAGAGTAAAGTTCCTATTGGCATTAAGTCTGGAAATTACAACAAGGTAAGAAAACCTCTTAAAATAAATTTCTATTTACAACTGGGTCAGAGTTTAGCCGTCTGATTCAGCTGTTTTAATTGTAATGCACCACATCGATTCTAGAGAACGAAAAAGCCTGAGAAAACTTTTAAATCGACCTTGATTTTCTTAATTTAATTTAAATTCTTTTTTCACAAAGTCACATCTGCACCTGCACAGTTGACAATCATAACCCCGCTGTTGACAACTTAGCAACTTTGTTGCTACATTTAGTGACTTTTCAGAGAAAAAAAATCAGTATTGAGCAAAATTCGAATGTCAGGCTTTTTACAGATCGACAGATTAACGACAGGCCAGAAAACTGCTATTGGTGACCCCGAATTTCCAGGTTTCTTCTTGCAGGAAGAAACTAAAAAAATGTGAAGCTACCGTCTTCACTTTCTCTTTTCACAAAACCCAAATCAAGTAAATGAAAGTGTTCATGATGGGCCTTAAAGAAAAGTCATGTAAATATTTATAGACTGCATGTTCAGCTTTATTATCACAGCTGTTTGTTTTTATAATTTAGTTGAAAATTATTAATTCTCTAAATTCTTGAAAAGGGGTGGGATATTAAGATTCCAGTTTTGACGGTTTGTCAAGGTAAAACAGGTGAAAGTCGAAGATATTTTTTCTTTTTTTTTGTTTTTAGGTGAAATTGAAATTACTCACAGGTTGAAGCAGTTTGATTATTTAAAGGCGTTGTAATTCTGTTTGTTAGCTCATGCTAACACATGCTACCTCCTTGTGTGTGTTCAGTACTCCCAGGCAGCCAACACGATGTCGGACGAGGCTGAGTGTGAGCAGGCCAATAAGCTCGGCGCCATCAACAGCACCCTGAGGTCAGACCACGCACTTTGACCCACCTCTGTTGGCTGCAGGTCAGGCGTCAGACTCCTGCTGGAGATGTTGTGTACCCCATTTTCAAAGTGCAAAGTGATTTTAGAAGCAGGTTAAACAAGTACCTCCATCTCCTGGACCCTGACACAGCTAGCACTCCCTAAAGCTGAACAATGACCTTTTTAAGTGAAGCGTTGTGATATTATTATTAGAAAAACTTCCTTTCCACTGATGCCAGATGGCAGTGAGTTTATTGAAAAGGGAACTCATCCTAAAATAATAGAAGACTAACAGCTAGTTTCTCAGAACTGCGTCCTTTACAAGCCAATATGGCTGCAACTAGTGATTATTTTACGGTAGTTATCGATTAATCTATTCGTCTAATTATTCTGGTGATTAATCATATAAATTGGCACATTCTTCCGATTTTTTTTTTATTAAACTACTTAAGTTTTCTATACAATATTGGCAACACATTAAAAGATGGAAATAAACAAACCAATTCCATTTTTAAATAAGAAAATTTATATTTCCTAAAATGCAATAACATGACATTCCTTTAGTAAATTTGAACTGGGTGAAGCTAAAAAAGATGCAACTTGAGGAGTTTTATGTAAAACATATTTACAATGTTTTTTTTCTTATCTTAAATGCAAAATGTAAATATATTTTGTACAATTTGGAATTAATTACTGCTCTAAGTATATATTTTTCCCAGCAAATGGCCTTTTTTTAGTCTGTGTAGTTCAGTTAGCAATTAATTTACAAACAATTATTTCAATAATTGATTCATCAAGATTAATGTGATTAATCATTCAGCCCTAATGGGGATATTGGGTAACTTACTTTAAATGTCCTAACATGTTTCGGGTTCAGCTCTGATATTAATGACGTTCTGCTCATCAAAGCGTCTCGTTTCTGTTTTCACTGGTTGAACATTTGGGATCTTAATGATCAATGCATTCATTTGATCTCTTTTCATTCATTGTAAGTTTTTCTTTGTTACAGTAACCAGAGCAAAGAGGCCTTTGTTGATTGGGCGAGGCACGATGATGCTCAGGATCACTTCTGTGAGCTAGACGGTAAAATCCTTCTTATTCTCAGCTATAAATTAATGAAGACATTAATAAATAATCTCTGACATATTCTGTCTCTCATCACTGGGATGTTCAGCAAACAGAAATAATTCTGGTGACTCTAATATGTGTAATATATGTATCTAATATGAAATCTGTAAAAGATATGAAAAAGCTGAAATAAACAGAAGTAGTTAAGGGATTTGACTATATTTTAAAGTTTGAATACCATTTCTAGCTGAAAGTATGTGGAAGTAGTTAGCTGTGAAAGGGTGTAATGTTTGCAGCAGAATTTTTCAGAAATTATGGGAATTTCCATTCATTTCAACAAGGCCCAAGATGGTCATAAAAAACAGAATATTTCCTAAACCGTAGATGATGTGACTATCAAAATATGTAGCCGTAATGTCCTAAATGAGCAGATTATGGTGAAAGTTGAATGGTTGAAACAGCACAAAAAGTGGAGGATGTAGAATCTTCCTCAGTCAACATTAAAGTTGACCGAGAAACCATTAAAGTGGTTCGGATGAAAAGAGACTCTTTGTTTCTTCTGGTTGGTAATGCAGGATGTAAACTGGAAATTAAAGCTGAATTAGTGCTGCATAAAGAGGAGTCTTTATTGATGGGAGAAATAAGAACCACAAAACATTTATATATTACTATGTGTGGATTATTTCAGATGAAACCTCTCCAGATGCCGAGTATGTGGATCTGCTGCTGAATCCAGAGCGATACACCGGCTATAAAGGGGCTTCTGCATGGAGAGTGTGGAACAGCATCTATGAGGAAAACTGCTTCAAGTGAGACCAGACAAACAGCGCTGTCACATTTCATTCAGGGTTCAGGCTGAATTTTAGCATCAGAAAACAAATTTGCTAGATCAGGGGTCTGCAAACTTTACAACCCCAAGAGCTATTTTTGCTATTTGCTCTGAGCCACAAACAAAACATGACTTTAAAACCAAATGGCTTCTTTATATAACACATAAAATATGAAACCTAAAATTACAGAGCAAAAATTATAATTTTGTTTCCAAATTTAAGATATTTCTTTCAATGTAGTTTGCATCCTAGTGACAAAAAATGGTTTCATATTATTGCACAATAAATGCAGTTTTCTGGTGGCAATGTTACAATTTTACATTTTAAAATATTGCTCAGTTATTAAGCACATTAAGAGCCACAGAGGGTCAACTAAAGAGCCTCAGGTTGCAGACCAGTGAGCTAGACGTTCGACAACAAAACAAAGTTTTTCTCATTTGTTTATGTGTGTTTAATAAATGTTTGCTTTTCTGTGGCAGGCCCAGATCAGTGTACCGACCTCTGAACCCTTTGGCTCCCAGTAGAGGTAAGTCAAGTCTAAGTGTTTGGAGTGGAAGTCAAAAACCCCCCAAAAACTGGGAAACTTGGTTTAAAATCACCTGATGGGCACAGACAGAACATTCAGTTAAAAAAAAGAGAAAGAATCAAATTATTTTGTTGATTCATGAAGTCAAACTCAGTTACATTAATAATGGACAAAAACAAAAACATGCTAGGTCACATTCAGGCGGAAGTGCCTGGATAGTGGTGATGGTGCAGGATGAAGTATAAACCTGCATTGTCTGATTAACTGTTGAATTGTAATGAAACTGCAAGGGGCCCTGCAGGAGGCCCTTGACGTCAAAACCAGTCGCTCAAAGGATTTCATGACCACAGCCAACCGTGTGGCAGGTCTGGAGTAATTCAATCCTGTAACGGAGAGCTTTGTGGGGACCAGGATGGTGATGGTGCGTTTGAGGCAGGAAGGAACCTCACACAGCTTCAGAGATTGGTTAAAGTTGGTCTTTCTTAAAACTGTAAAACAAAACACAAGGAAATAATAAGAGTGGATGCAAACTAAAAAACAGTTTAATGAAACGCTGCCAGGTCCATAAAGAGCAAACATACAATTTAAAGATTAAAGTGACACTAATAGAGATTCAGTAATATCCTGAAAGACCCATTAGAAAGAAAACTAAACAATAATAATGTTCAACATGACACAACTTTTGTTTTTATTTGTACTCAGATGCACCAAGTATCTGCAGAAAATCAGTGCAGATATTAGATGTCCAGAGTTATTCAGTGTCTGTTAAATTCCCCTGGTCTGGTCAGAGACAAGGGAAAAAAAACACTTCAGCAGGAAAACCAACAAGGAACAACAGACATTAAAATCAAAGATCTCAATGAGAATAATAGATAAGAGTCAACCCAGGGTTTATAAATTGTTTGCACTGGGGTTTTGATTAAAGATGATTAAAAAAAGATTTTATCATTTGACAAATTGTAATTAGTAACAGTATATTTACAAGAGTTAGGGATGCTAGTTGGTTTGGATAAAAAAAAAACCCAGTAGTTTATTCATACATTAGTAGTCTAATGTACATTTGGACATGAATTCATTATGGGGGTAAAACAGCCACCACAAAACGAAACATTCCTCATTAAATTTAATTATTTAAATGACATTAATGTAAATTTCTTTTCTTTATTGCTCTGTTTTCAGGAGACGATGATGGTGAGTGAAACAACTGGCTGCACAAGACGTCATTTTTAATTGTGAACTCAGATTAAGAGTCTTTACTTCTGTTTCTGACGCCACAGGGGAAGGCTTTTACAAGTGGCTGGAAGGTGAGTTCATTTAATTCCAGTAATTTTATTTGATTCACTTTTCCACCTCCAGGGTACGTAAAGATGTAAAGTGACAAACTCTCCAGATCTGTTTCTGTAGCTGATAATTTTAGAACCTGGAATTATTTGGTGGACATTACAGGTGGGAAAATAACCATTTTATAAGGATGTATTTGTTGTTGATGTCAATCAAGACACATTGGCAGTTAGAGCTCAAAACTGGAATGAAAGTGGAAAACCAGGAAGAAATGTGACGAGAAAAAATATGTTTGGTCTCCTGTCATTTAAATGTTTTGAAGAAAACAACAGTAGCTATCAGGGCTAGTCACTATTTTCATTTACTCAGTTACATTTACTTCAGTAACCTTTTGGAAAAAAATTTACTTTTACAACTATTGTACGATGACACTTTTTAATTTTGCTAAAGTAATTTAATTTAATTATAAAGTGTCACTACTATTTTTGTAAAATTTCTGGATTCTCTTCACTGAAAGAAGAACAATCATGTTCACACACACTTGCAGTTTTTGTTAAATACTGAAAGAAACAGATTTGGAAACATTTTTCTTTTGCTTGGTTTGTAATTATGTTGTCTATATGAATTATTTTAATTTTGATCTTTAAAATACCCAAATTTCCACATAACTTTATATTTTGATGCATTTGATTATGTAATTTTTAAATATTAAGTGTTTTGATCAGTTACTCAGTACCTTTTACCAAATACTTTTTTACTTTTACTTGAGTAATTTCTTGGACAGCGACTTATAAATAATAAAGATACGTTAAAGTGGTTCTACTCTTATTTGAGTTCAATTTTTAGCTCCCAACATCTGCAAAAAGCTAACAGTCATTGGCCTGAGAGCATTTTCCATGAGTTACTTCATCAAGTTGGAAGCTAAAAAGATTCACAATCACATTTCTGCAGACTTTTAATATGATCATTTATATTTCAGTAGGTATAGAGAAGCTAATTTAGATGGTTTGTTGGTTTGAATTTAATCCCACATAGTTTTGGTGTTTGCAGTTTGATAAAACTAAACAACCGCTCTTTTTGTCCAGGTTTGTGTTTGGAAAAAAGAGTTTTCTACCGACTTATCTCGGGCCTCCACAGCAGCATCAACATCCATCTGTGTGCAGAGTTCTTGTTGGACGGTATGAACATAAACACTCTAAAACACTAAATCCAGTCATAATCCACAACATTCGCAATAATTTATTTCCCTCTTTTTGGTTTCCAAGAAAAGACTTTCTTAGCAGATTCATGTTATGATTGCTAACTAATTATATGGGGCATTGTTATAATAGTTTTGGATTTTTCATCATAGTTTTCCTTTATTTTGTTGTGAGTTTTTGTGTAATTCAGATGTTACACTCTGGTGTGGTAGTTTTTAGTAGTTAAATATTGTTTAGTTTTAGGTTACTTTTTTAGTATTTACAGAGGTAGTTTTAGTTTGTTTTTAGGTGCATAATTCAAAAAGGTCAAAATATTGTGATTAAGTTTATATCGATTGGGTATTGAGCACTCAACAGAAGATACAGTTAAAAAAAAAAAATTCAGTTATTGTTGAATAACAACCAACTGGTGTTTTTCTCTCAAATTTTGTTGTCGCCATTTTGCAGTCTAGCATAAATGTTGCCAGGAGGATTATGGGATACTGTCATTTTGCAGATGGTTGACATAAACTGCTTGTGTGGGGAAAAAAACCTCTTTCACATCAGTTCAAAAGCTAATAAATTGATAAACACAAAAAAGAAGGATATGTCTGTAATTTCAGTATGTTTTAATTAGTTTTATAAACGTGATATAGTTCCAGTTAGGTATAGTTTTTCCCCATAAATTATTTCAGTTAATGAAAATGTTTTCTCCATTTCAATTTTTGTTAGTTTTGGTTAAGTATAATAACCCTGAAATGAAGGTGTTTCTGTCTGCGATGTCAGAGGGCTGGGGCCGCACGGTGTGGGGCCCAAACATCCAGGAGTTTCGCCACCGCTTCGACACGGCGGAGACGAAGGGTGAGGGCACGAGGCGGCTGAAGAACCTCTACTTCCTGTACCTCATAGAGCTGCGCGCTCTCTCCAAGGTGGCGCCATACTTCGAGCGAGCGATCGTCAACCTGTACACTGGAAGCTCTGAGGAGGACGGAGAAACCAAAGAGCTGCTGCTGCAGATTTTTAATGAGATCAAGTAAGAAATCGCCACAGACTTTCCACTAGCTTTGATACCAACTTGCATTATTTGTGGATTCTCATGTAGACATGCAGGTAGTTATTGGCACAATGTTGTTAATTTAGAAGCCTCAGATTAGGGCTGAAATGATTAATTGTGATGAATCAGCTAATTGTTAACTAGAGCAGACAAACTATCCAAAAGGTAATTTGCTCAAAGAACACCACCACCAAAGTTGTAGTAAGCTGAAAATGTACAAAAAAATTTATACATCTTGCAATTAAGATAAAAAACTTATTTTTCTGAGAATATGTTCTACCCAGAATGCTTCAAGTGACCTAGTTTTAGCTTCACTCGATCCAAATTGCTTAAAAAAACAAAACAAAGAACCTATTAGACACATTTTGCCGAAATGACAGATCATTTTAGCTGCAAATGCGTCCTTTGTTACAAACGCTACATCATTGCATTTTAAGTAATAAAATGTTTACTTTCTTACTTAGAAGGAATAAAAAAATTTATTAATGTATTTCTACAGCGACATTAATAAAAACATGTATAATCTATGGATTATTCAGACAACTGAATAATCCATAGATTAATCAATAACTAAAATAATTGCTTTAGAGACAGTTTTTACAGTTGTTGATTTTTTTTGTCTTCCAGAAGTTTCCCAATGCACTTTGATGAAAAGTCCATGTTTGCCGGACACAAAATGGAGGCCAAGACTTTAAAGGTGAGAATTAAAGCTACAATAATTTTAGAAGTAAATAATTGTGCATATTGTTAGTCATAAATTTGGTTTAAAAGCAACTTCAGTTGTGATTTGTCAAGAGAATAGCAACTCTCCTTGCCAGGGAATAACGCTAAAAGTATTTTTACCTGACAGTAGTGGACCATGACAGTTGACCTGAGGAGGCAGCTACAATCCCTCAGGAAGATTGTAGTCGTAGCAGGATTATGTTTTTTTTTTAAAGGTTTTGTTTGCTCTAGTGGCCTTTTTTTTTTAAGTAGTTTGACTGGTTCGAAGAGGGTAATGAAAGAGGGGAAGGAAATGTCATGCAAAATGTCGCCAGACCAGGAGTCGAACCTGCGACCACTGGCACAAGGACTAAGACCTCAATATGTGGGTTGCGCGTTGCCCCTGCGCCACCACAGCAACCCAGGGTTATGTTTAATAGTTCAGGGGAGCAAAAGGCAGCTGGTAGACACCAACCTGTATCTACATAACTCCATATGTATTGTTGTTCTTGAGAAGTCACTTAACCAAGACTTGCCTGCAGAGTTTTGCATCTTTATGTGAACATGTGAGCATTGTGAGGTTATCCAGGTGAACAATACTTTTTTTTAAAAGTCACATTGAACGGTCAATATGACTAGAAAATGACAATACAAGTTAATTTACCAATAAATCCATCTTAGTAAATGAACTCAAAACACCCGTGTCTCCGTTTCTGTCATTCAGGAGGAATTCCGGCTCCATTTCAAAAACATTTCCCGGATTATGGACTGCGTGGGCTGCAGTAAGTGTCGGCTCTGGGGAAAGCTGCAGGTCAGTCTCGCTCTCTCTCTACTCATCAGGTTGTTGCTAGGTAACCAATAAGTGAGTAAGTTGACGCCACCAAAGAGATTGTGAAGCTAAAGCCTTTCCTCTGCCTACATCCCCCAGAATGCCGTTCCGTTCTGGATCAGAGTTCAGTAAAATTCTATCGGACGTATTTTCTATTCATATTGATCACGTGTGTATAGCATGACGGAGTATTAAGGCCAGGGTAAAAAATAAATAAAAACATTTAAAAAATAAAATTACAAGAATTAAGTTGTAGGAGAATAAAGTCAAAATATTTTCAGAATAAAATCAAAATATTCCCAGAATAAAGTCAAAAATATTTTCAGAATAAAGTCATAACATTATCAGAATAAAGTCAAAGTAATACATGACTAAAGTTGTAGTAATATAAGCATAAAGTCAAAAATATTATGTGATAGTATAACTTATTTCTCATCATTTTTTTTTAGCCTGGCCGTAATACTCCATTGTAGTATTGATTTTATTGTTTAATCATCCAGCCCGAGTGTAAAGTATTGTACAGTTTTTCAGTTGAAACATTTATTATGCTGTTTATGTTCTGCTGTGAATAAAAACATCGGTTTATGTGGTTGGAAGGTCTTTTAATTTTCACTTTAAGTTTTCTGGAGTTTAAGTTGTAGAACCAGTTGACTTGATGATACCTCAATAATTTTCTTCTACTGTAATCTTTGTAAAAGGTTTTCCTTTTCTGCCCACTTAATCGTCTTTCTGTTGTGTGCAGACTCAGGGTCTGGGCACGGCTCTGAAGATCCTCTTCTCTGAAAAGGAGATCCAGAACTTACCAGAACACAGCCCGTCGAAGGGCTTCCAGCTCAGTCGGCAGGAAATAGTGGCTTTAATGAACGCCTTCGGGAGGTAGGTTCCCATAGCAACCGTTGATGTGTAACTAAACAGTCCAGTTGGAGCATGCTCAGTGTAATCTTTCTTTGCTGTTACAGGTTGTCCACCAGTATATATCAGCTGCACAACTTCCGCCTGATGTTGAAGGAGAAGAGGTAACAAAGGAAGAAGCTCCTGCCCAAATGATGATGATGATGGGAGTCACCTCAGCAACATTTTCCCAGCATCAAAGCATCATTTTATTTTTCATCCTGCTAAACCTTGACTTTGAGTTTTGCTATTGAGCTTTTCAGTTTTTTGGGGTTTTTTTCTAAAACCCTCGGATGAATCGTTGTGACGTTCGTCGCGTCGCAGGACGAATTTCCTTTCCTGTTCCTGCAGATGTCTGAGGATAAGATGGACGCCGCCACCACATACTGCTTATTGCACTTCATGTTTGAGTTCCTCCTCACATGAATCAGCTGAATTCTGCTGTCTTTTACCGAATTTGGACGCCTGATTTAATGGGCTCCAACAAAGCTTTGTGTTTATGCCACAGCCTAGATGAAGTTCTCTACCGGATATTTCCACTTCTCAAGCTTCTGTTTGGTAGCTTCCTGCAACTTCCTGTCCTCCTAAAGCTGCAGCCGCTGAATTTGAAAATTAGGGTGAGGTATCCCTCTGACTCCCTTTTATGCTAATGTTTTGTTGCTTGAATCATATAAGATCACAATGACCCTGACAGCAAGGTCATCGAAAAAAAAATCAAATGTTTGATTTTTTTTTTCCCCCACCAATGCGCTCCTTGGGTTTCCTAGTTCAGAGTGATATTAGCATGCAGAGGGCCATAGAAATACTTAATCTTTTAACACAGTAGCACTAAATTATAAGTAGCTAGACTTTGAATCAATGGTGTTAACATTAGGTCTTGATAACTTTCAGCGCTTTTTACAATGGGGTATTTGGTCCGTAGTAGGTAGAAAAAAAAAACCCCAAATACATTTCCACCAAAACAATCCAAAATCTTTAGATTAATCTCAGAAATGTTCTTTCTTCTAATTTTCTATTTTCATTTTTGACTTTTGAATCTCAGAAATTTCTGTGTTTTTTTTCTAGAAAGTTTCTGAGGTTATTCTCAAAATTTCTTAGTTTTTGGTGGGATGTACTCCCTTTTTTCTATCTTTAGTGGCCCTAATGCACTGTTGTATTTTTTTCTCATTAAAACAACTTTTTTTCTGGTAAAATTGCAAAGTCTTCTAATATTTCGACAATATTCTCGTAATGAATAAAAGTCTTTGTAGCCTGGCCCTAATACTCTGTCATACAATTGACTGATATAAATCCACTTTTTAAAATAATTTTTTCTCATTTGTAATATCTTTTTTTTACAAAAGAGAGCAAGAAGAATAAAATGGATTAACATCAGATCTTAGAAAATGTCGAAATTTACACTACCGTACTTTTCGGACCATAAGCCGTCCTTAATAGGACAGTGGAAAACCGAGAGCGGCGGAGATAACAGCGGCTTATATATGTACTTTTCCAGTTTATATATATAAAACTTTGTGGGTGGGGCTTATAGTGATGTGCGCTCTATAGTCCGGAAAAAACGGTAATTTCTACTGTCAGTCAACTTTTTTTTTGTAAACCCAATTTAAGCCTCTTGGACTCTGATAGCTGCTTTGGTTCACACATTGAGAGTGAGGTTGTCACAGTGGACTCCATCACTATTTAATTATTTTGGCTTCTGCAGAATCCCAAAATTTGGTTTTATGCTACAGAAGTTGAATATAAAGAGCTGTTTATGTGCACGTTGTCTCCTTTTTGAATTACATGCAGCAGACTGTTTGATTTTAGATCAGTTTTGAATATTTTAGGAATACAGTTATTTTACAGATAATATAGGACACAAGTGACATAGGAGCAAACAAAGAGGGAAGCTGGACGTTTTTAAGAATAAGAATCTGTTTCCTTAAAGGTAGGACTGAGAGGACTGGAAGCTGCTGTGGTTTTTGCTGCCTATTCCAAAGACTTTTAGAGAGATGGAGTTGCAGTTCTCCTACTAATTTATTTAGCAGTTCTCCTACTAATTTATTTAGTAAAATATGCATTCCAATATAACAGATTTGAAAGCAACTTCAAACAAGCAATCCTACTGATGTGTGCAGTGATAGGTCAAGGAATAACCGGAAAACCTTTTTGCTTTTCTAAATCATCGTAGGCCAGAAGGGAAAGATGATTTTTTTTTTTATTTCTGTCTTCCAAATGGCTTAAGGTCAAGGTCTTCTGAAGGAAAACTGTGAAACTGTGGTGCCTGGACCTTTTATGTAATAAATAAGAATAATAAAAAAAGAACATTGAACATTCTGGCTCATAAGATGTCTTCACTGTTTCAAACATGACTATCAATCAAATTTTATTTGTATAGCACATTTCAGCAGCAAGGCATTTCAAAGTGCATTACATCATATCAAAAACAGAAACATAATGCAACATAGAATCAACAGTAAAAACAATAAAAACACGACATTTAGTCAAGTTCCATCAATAAATTTATAATTGAGAATGTTTCAAATAAAATCCTAAACAGGTTTGGTTTTTTGTCGAATTTGCATTTATAGAAGGTTTACCGATTACACTCTTATTGTGTTATATGGAACAAAATACCTATTGCTATTTTTATTCCCACTCACAATCACACAGTTTAAAACGATGTAAACAGCCTTTCATGGGCTTCCGGCACGAGGCTCCGTATACCTTTCACTGAATTTCGCTCCGGAACTCCGCCGTCCCTCACGGATTTTGTGCAATTGCAACATAGAATCAACAGTCAAAACATGACATGAAGTCAAGTTCTGACATTAAATTTGTAATTGATTACGTTTCAAATACAATCCTAAACAGGTGGGTTTTTAGTCGAGATTTAAAGGAAGTCAGTGTTTCAGCTGCTTTACAGTT